>CAKKOB020001654.1:0-19591 GCA_918844115.2 Phlebotomus perniciosus
CCACAATGTGTGGATGAAAAGCTTTTATTAACTCCTGGAAGTTCGAAAGACACGTGAAAGTTTAATGAAATTCTTCAAAATGACTCAATATTATTTAAATGGTTTATAAATTTTTTCTGATATTCAATTAAATTGTTCAAAATTGTCTAAATATAAGACGTAATTTCATAAAATTTCCTAATACCTAAACATTTCCAATAAAGTTCCATCGAAAAGTTAATAGAAAAATATTTCAAATACCTTCAAGATTTCAAGCCTTTTCGCCCCTTGTTGAGCTTCTTGTTGAGAAAATGCTGTTATGAATATAACATTAAATCTATACTCAATTAATAGACAAAGTATAAGATTGGGGGGAAAACTTTGAAGGAACAGAAATTACCAATTTTACCGAGTAATAAGCGATCGATTGGATTAATAGCTTTATATTCGAAGTGAAAATTTGTTATGCTTGAAGCATCTATAAGTCCTCAAATAAATTATTCAAATACTCTTTTAATTCCTCGGTCTTAAAGGTTAATAATATTGAATCTGCCATCGATGGGGAGTCTTAATGAGTTTGTTTGGGAGTCACTTCGTGCTCGTTTTGATAAATTGTTAATTAACTTTTTGGAGAGTGCGAAGCTGAGAGATTTTACAAAATGTTTACAATTACATCATCTCCAAAATGTAATACAATTCCTCAGACTTTTCCAGGGAAAAGTTTATGGGAAAAGCTTTATCGTAGTTGTATGGAAGTTTCCAATAAAGTTTTGATGTGCGGGGAAAATGCAAGAAGTTTCCTTCAATTCAATTGATTTCCATATATTGCATATAGTGTGATAGAAATCTCTCAAATGTGATTGAAAATGGAAAAATTGCAAAGCAACAAAATTGATGGAAGCTCGTTTGACATTTTCATGAAAAATCTTTTGAAAATGCGCAGTGAAAAATGTAGATTTCTTGTCAAATATTCCATCATCGTCTTTTCATCATGCTTATCGTCTTTCTTTCCTCTCTCTGATGAAATTACGCATTCTGCATTTAAACTAAGTGGAACAGCAAATTTTCGTTATTGTATAAATTAGTTCAAAAAAACTTGTATACAAATTTCAATCACGTCTCCTAATAACACTTGGGTGAATTTCTTATCACAACTAGTTTTGTCACATGTTATATCCTTTGAAGATTCACAAGTTCCCCCCAATACGCGTGGGAAATATGAATTTTCACCCTAAATAAGGACGCCTAAAGTGTAATCCTAATTGAAATGGCTCATGATTGTTTTCCTCGATCAATGGGAAAATCTCATTATAAGTTCTTAATCGATTTTCCAACCACAGAAAATGTGATGGATTTTTTAATGAAATAAATTACGTGACAATGATGTAAAAATTCTCTCCATTAGTAAGTTGAACGGCGGAAGAAAATCTCATTTTCCGCTTGTGAAGCATCTCACGGCTTTCACCGGCTGGGCATATAGGCTTTTCTCCCAGAGATTGTGTGACTCTGGGATTTATGATTCGATTAGTGGGGCCCGAATGAGCTCAAGACAATTTACGATGCCTCGATGGTGGTCAGAATGGCAATTTCCCATGCAGTGTCTCTCCCCAGAATTGCTGCACAAAGGCACCGGGAAAACCCAATGAAATTTCCTCTTACTATAACACAAGAGATTTGAAACACAAATTAGGTCGTCCACCCCAAACCCCCCGGATGGCCGGAGAAGAGCAAATAATGTGGAAATCACAGGCATATAAATAAAATTAGATGGGGACTCAGTCAGCATTTCCGCTATGGGACCGGATATAAAATATCACTGTCGTGTTTCATGGACGTCTTTGCCCACACCCTCTGGCACAAGAAGCAATAAAGCACGAGATGGTAGATGAAGAAGCGGAAACACTATAGTTAGACAAATCCTCCCGACTCACACGATTGTCACAGATATTGTTGGCGAGATAGCATAAGGAATTGGGACACTGAACTTCGGCCTAAACAGAGTTGCTAGACTCCACATAACGACCCACACTGAAAAGACCGAGGTGAGCTTTTTCTTAAAGTTGCGAAAATCTTCAACTCTGGGACCTGAAAATCTCCTCTTGAGGTGGATTGGAGAGTTTCTTTTTGTACGACGGTTATACGAATTTTCTTAAATTTGCGAAAATCTTCAACTCTGGAACCTGAAAATCTCCTCATGAGGTGGATTCGAGAGTTTCTTTTTGTACGACGGTTATACGAATTTCCAAGTCAGTCAAGCGCTTCAATTGGTAACCTCCCCATACTTCTTGGGAGCGCTTCATGATGAATTTACGGGCATTGTGAGACGGACAGACGAAAGAGGTAATTGGCAGTGGAGCTCAGACCGTCGCCTCGATTCAGTGCTCCAAGGGGTGTCTTATTTATTGAATCCCATTTATCTCAACACGAAACAACTCGATTGTCCTCGGGCCACCTCACAATCTTCGACTCCTTTGGAGCGCAAGATTGCTTTCGATTAAATTGAAATAAACGACACACCATCCACCGCTAGGAGTCAACCCCTAGCGACACAAGAGCAGAATTGAGTGCTTCATGGAGAGATTGTAGATGAAACAAAAATACCATAAATTTATACCATCTATGGCAAACTAACCGATGAAACTTTCTCCGTCCGACAACCCTTTCACGTCATGGATGTTCGGGAAAAAAAGAGAAGAAACTTTTATCGCATCAATTGGAAATGTACAACTTTTTTTATATGTTTCCCACAATTGGACAATTTAATCATGACTGTGGATGGCGCTGAGGAAATTTCATCGTGAAGGAGGTGTGACAATTTTGAAAATCTCTCCTCCACAATAATGATAATTCATGCGATAATTTTACACATTATACATTTAATTTGATGTTCAATCTCGCGCTATTCAAGCTTCCATTAACACCCATTAGGTTATGCACTGCTGAAAGAGGGTTATCACTGCTGCTTCATTAAGTTTCATTCAAGATGTTAAAGTTACGATGTGAATGCACATCATTTGCTAAGAGTCTTGATGGGCTTTAGGGTCCTAATATGTATCATCAAATCTCTAGTTTGAATTAAACATGCGGAATTGTTGACATTCTAACGTATAAACGACGCTTTTTTAAATTCAAATACTCAGAAAAAAGATTATAATTCGAAAGCCTAAAATACGCGCTTTTAAGTTCAACACATGAAAAACTATTTCAATATTAAATGCATTTTAATATTTTGTATGAAAGTTCCTCGACACTTCCTTACTCATCGTGAAAGGCCTTCATCTTATAAATTTTATTTACTATGCTAAAACCTTGAAAAAAGCTTAGAAAAACACTGTAAAAGCTCTAAATAATTCAAAAAGGAAGGATCTAGCGAATAACTCATAAAAAATTCGTTAGAAATATCTCCTAACTTGATAAATTTTAAAACTTTTAAGTTGTTTGCCTGATTAGTTCGTCGTTGATTTGAGTATTCATTCCAAGGGGAGATATTATGGTCAGAAGTGGAATATAATTGAATGGAAGTGCGTGTGAGTTTTGAGAAGTGGAGCGGAAGTGCTAAGATAACTCAAGCAATTTTGAAAATTTCCAAGGAAGAGCTGGAGCTTCGGGAAGTTCTTCCAGAGCTTAGAAGATTTTTTAAAGCTTCTTGAAAACTTTCAGAAGCTTTTAAAGAATTTTCTAAACTTTGAGGAAGATTAACTGAAAGCTTTATAAAATTGAAATTTAAACCTTTTTGAAAAAAAAATCTGGAAAATTTGTAAGGCTTTCGGATAATTTTTAGAACTTTTGAAGTTCTCACTAGGCTTTTGAAAATTCTATAGAGCTTTTGCAGATGTTCTTGAAGCTTTCAAAGATAGCTTTGAAAACCCTTAATAGAAAGCTTTTGACACCTTTCTTAGCGAACTTTTTTAGAAAGTTTATTTAGAAAGATCTTTTTAAAAAGTTTTGTTATAAAGCTTTTTTTAAACTCTCTTAGAAAGCTTTCTTAGAAAGCTCTAGAAATCTTTCTTAAAAAGATTACACTTTAAAAAGCTTTGGTAAGATTTCTTAGAGAGCTTTCATAGAAATCTTACTTAGAGAACTCTAGGGTTCTTTGGAAAATTTTCTTAAAAAACTTTCTTTAGAAAGCTCTATAAAGCTTTCTTAGAAGCCTTCTTATGAAGCTTAGAAGGCTGTATTGATAGAATGAAAGTTCTTCAAAGCTTCCGCATTGGAGCTGTTTTGGACGTCTTTCTGACCATAATATCTTTCCGATCTTTCCCTTGATCTATTCGCTACGTTTATTTATCATTGTTACGAATATTTGTTCGCTAAATTATCTTAGCACTTCCACTTTCTAAAACGCTTGTTCATTTCTATTTAAATTTGAAATAAATACACCAAGGGTCTAAAAATCAGTTCAAATATGTTTTTTAACCGCGTTTTACTACAAAATTTCAGAATTTTTTCTCTAATTTCAAATTCAAACAGCCAAAAACACCATGACGTATATTCCCTTCTCCCTTGGATGCTAAATTGTTAAGGATGAATGTTGTGGTTGTTCTCAAGGGGATTTGGTCTCTCAACCATGTGAATGTGGTAAGATGAATATGAAAATTAATGACTCCTTGGGAATGTTTTTCCCACAATTTCTCATATCGTTCACCGACCCTGTTCAACCCACTCCACAATTACCCCTATTATTGCTAAATTACGCGTACACACATGCTGCTTTTTTCACTCTTTCAGCAGAATGACACTTTATATGTATACAAATGGCAAAATTATACTCCATCCCCTGCTCCATCGAGAAAAGGTTTAACTATGATCAACCAATGCTTCTTGCCGCAACACACTTGGACACTTTCCCACATATCCATCTTGAGGAAGATGGATAATATGTGGGATTGTGGGTTCTCACCAGGCACTCGAGGTGCATCAATTTGATTGAAAATCCAGCTAAAATATTAAGATGAATTGATCTAAATTTGGATTACAATTGAAATTCATCGCAGATTCATTATATATTCGGGAGGAACGGGAAATGAGACAAACAAAATCTCAAATGCACTTCATTCTTGGCAATTATTCCCTGAGACGAGGACGTGCTTCTTCATCACATTATTTCCTGTCGTAGTATTCCATTTCATTAAGATGGCAAAATATTGAGTCTTCATGTTGAGAGACTCAAGTTCGGAATATTTTTTTTTATTTTCACCCTGACACCATTCCAAAGTTTAGCAATAAAATAAAGCTCAGAATGGAAGAACTTTATCCTCAAAATTATTGAAATTGTGTCTCAGCGTCTTTAACAAATCCGTGGAAAATGTTCCAGAATATCCTTTTAATGGAGGCGATCAATCTGAGAACGTGAAGAGAATACGAAAATAAATTCATCTCCGTAGGGCAAAAGAGCACCACAATATTTAAACTAAAGCTCAAAACTTATAGTAACGGAATTTAAAAGTTTCTATATGGTGTAAAAACCATAGAAGAGGGTTTTTGAAAGAGGAAAATCCAATGATTCTCTGTGGACCAAATTTATGTGGAGTGTCTTGCAGACTTTTTTTCTTGCCACGTCTCCAGGGAATTCTTTCCACCCAAAAGAATGGATATTAAGGTGAAATGGCAATCAAAATGGTTACGATCATAAATTCCAATTTATTCCTAATTCCCCATTTTCAGGGCAATTCTCCGCTTTTTTTTGCCCTCACATTCGCCATCCCGTTCTGTTCCACCGAAATTCAATTATAAATTAAGCATTCTCAAGTGTGAGTATCGGCAAGAATGTGGAACATGGTCCTTATGGGGGGGATGAATTTTCCGTGTGCGGTCTTCTTGTGAGGCAAAAAGTTAATTAAAAATTTTCCCATTATGGATGCGAGAATGCGAATAGGACTTGACTTTTTTCCAACCAAAATCGACCAACAGAGAATGTCTTGATGCGTGATGGTTCAGCTCTCTACATTTTCTTCCTTTTCTTTCACTCAGGCGGGGTTTGAGGGAGAAACCCAATGATTGGAATTGCGAAAATCTCCATTCAACTTCACATTCACCACTAAAAATGTGCCGGATAATATCTACTCATCCCTCGGTTCCGGGGAAAAAAAATCATTTCCATAGAAATTTATTTTTTTCTCACCCTCAGAAATATGAACAAGAGAATGCTCATCCCTCGCAGAACCTCAAAACCATCGACAGATTTTTTTCAATTCACCCTCAATGGCTCTTCAACGGAGTTTCTTTTGATATTTATTTCAAATTAATATTCAATATTATTTTATACCCATTCCATAGACTGAAGATTTTTTGTTTTCCAGGCGTTATGAGAATGATTTTTAAAGATTTTACCAGAGAAAGTTTCTCCATAAAAAGCAACTCACGTGACGTCGAGATGAGTCGAGTTAAATTAAATAATTTAAGAGAAGCTGTTTATGATCATGAGCGGTATTTTACTGGCGAGAGATATAATGAAAAGCTCAGCAGGTGAAATACCTACAAAACCAGGCGTCCCCACTTGCAAAGCTATCTGGCAGAGAAAATTTAACCGATATTCAACAATAATTGGTTTAATCAGGGAAAAATGAGGAAACAGGATTCTTGTTTTTACTAAACTGCACAAACTGAATATTTTGGTTTAATTTCCTATACAGACTAAAATATCTTCATCAATATTTATTTGCCCAAATCTCTACTCCCAGCAACTTCTTGACATAAATAAGCAAGTTCCTGTCTTAAAGATTGGCAGATAAGCAAAGTTTTTAATTATTTGGAGCGCTAACCTGTCTGTTCTGAAAATTCATCATGGTTGTTGCTCAATGATGCAGCAGCCTCCATGGTTGTTGAGCTTCTGATAAACTTCCAATGGAGCTGTGCTAATTAAAATACATACTCCTACATCCACTGACGGTGTATTTTAGGCGAAATTGCATGAAAACAGAAAAGAGCTGATTGAAAGTCTTCAGGCGTATACAAATATGCTGAACGTTGCAAAAACATGCAGCATAATTTCGCTGCTGGTGAAGATATGGAAAATCACAAGAGATAAGTGATTGTTCTAAAAATGAATATGCATGAAGCAAGTAACAGAGGATTGAATAAATTGTCTCGGGAATTTTTTTAAAGCCTCATTTGTGTCACCTGTCGATGGAAATCCATATACAACAAGAGTAATCCTCTCGACGATGTGACAAGAAAAGCACACAAGTCGAGAGTTATCTCATAATTGTGCCATTTGCAAGCAGTCACTGGTATAAATTGTGAGCATTGTTCATGGAAGTCATTAGTGGAATATATAGTGAAAAGGATTGCAGACGTTGAAAGCTGCGACTCATGAATATAACAGAAAATATATTCCTGAGGAATAAGCCATATCATCGGATGTTGTGTGTTTGTCTCAAAATCCCTTATGAATGTGTTTTTCATTGAATACGCGAGAAAATCTCAGCTCTAGAGAAGTTAATTAAGTCATGCGGAAGAGCTTTCAACAGTTTTTAGTGAACTTTCTTCCATCAACCACGTATGGTGGCTTCACTGAAAGAAACTTTATCACCCGTTAATAAGGTATTCAGCTGAATAAGACACATTCAGCAAAATTTTACAGTATTCAGATGCATTTCCTCATCAAAAGAAGGTTCTTAGGAAGAAGGAACCTTTCTTTAGAAAAGTTCTTAGAACTATAATTCAGCGTATCTTGATTTAAAATTTTAAAATATTAAATTTCTTATTACTTTATTAGTTCTTCTGTTTGCTAAATTTCTTTTAGTATTTCTCACCATTATAATAAAATTCTTTGAATGCGTTTGAATTTAAACGGTTTTTAGATTATTTTCTCAGTGCATAATGTTTCCATTTATTTCTCGTAATCACTCAGTAAGAGATGTAAAATTAAGTGAATATTTTATAACATCTTCTCCATAGCTCTAAGAGCATTTTAATGTGACAAGCCATGTGCAGAAAAGGGAAAACTCAACTCCAACAATTTCTAGAAGCTTTTCAACGCATTTTCACCGCTCTAAAAATTTACAATTCTTTTCATTCTCGTATATTTCCTTCGTAAGCACTCATCTTTCTGTCTTTCGACACGACAATTATGGATCACAGCAAAGAAGTCACCCCATAAGTCACCAACAATGCACTCTTGTGTGAGTCGCTAAAATAATTACTCAATTTACGCTGAAAGCACGAACCGCCAAGTTGTCTTGGCGAAGTGAACAAACTGAACATCCTCTTAATTAGAGACACGCTCACGTTTCAGTGCCATTGTCCTGGGTGCTGAAGAATTTTTTCTGTGGCCACGAGTTACGTCACAGAGTGCAGAAACTCTGCATGGAAACATCATCTGCTGTACCAACCGCGATGGTATGGAGTGCAAAAAAAATTCCCTTTAATACTAGAGCAAAGAGAAATATCATGTTCAGCACGGAATAGTATGCCACAGAGATATTTTTCGTAAAAGCTTTACACAGCTGGGTGATTTCTTTTGTTGCAGAGTGGTTTAAGCCATGATAGTAAACTTGGCAGTAAGATAATTTAGAGTGAAATTAATTCACTGAGAAAATGCAGAGAAAAACAAGGGGAAGATATTTAGGGTGAAAGACGTGTACACTAATTCTAGCACTTCTTTTATATTTTATAAGAAAATTCTGGCAATTAATTTCGGCACTTTGGAGGTGTTGAAGAGCTTTGAAATGAAAATTTAAAGAATTTTTAAAGATGTTTAAGAAGTCCAAAAATAAAGTTTTAAAGAGCTTTAAAATTAAGCTTAAAAGTGCTTTGGATATATTTGCAGAAGCCCTATAATTTTGCAGCTTTGCAATTTTTTACAGATTTTTTGCTACTCTATTTTTTTTTATTGAGTCTAAGGTCTAAAATTCTGAATCAGCTTTACAGCAATTTTAAAAAGTTTTCACTTACTAGTTTATTTAAGTTTGAATTTTCTCTTCAAAGCTCCAGAGTTTTCCTAAAAGCTCCACAAGTTCAAGATTGTATATTCAATTGTAAAAGCTCTAAAGTTCACACGAGCTTCACAAGCTCACGAAGACCTCAAATTATATTTCTTTCTATAACATCACGAAAAATATTTGATACATATTGATTTATTTCGTTTTTGCCGTTTTTGCTAAATCCAATATTATTTTTTTTTACATATTTGGCAGTTACTTGCCAATAATATCTATCCATGTAATCCTATTCAAACATCTCCGTAAATTGAATAGAACTTCCACATTATCCCTAGGCAATTTATCGAGTTTTCCCTTCGATTTCCGTCTTTTCCGCAAAATTACAAAATCATCGACCATTGTTCCACACACGATCTAAATTCAATCTAGAGAATGATTTTATTGGGACAAGCTTCGGTGCGTCACGGACAAATTCGTTCGGACGATAAAATTCAATTGCAATGCTGAGAAAAGGAAGAGGAACTGCGGAGAGAGGACAAGATTTCTCATCCTCTCCTTTTCCACCGGATGTGGAAATTGATACAAATTTGTTGCGATTTTCCACATAATTCTCCTTTTCTCCCCCCGGGGCGGAGCACATTGTTCCCGCCACAGATGCAGGGATTATTTCATTTCTGGCCACTGCATGGTCAAGTTTCTTTTGCAGAATTGTCTCCCATGTGGGGTGTTTGGTTGCAAACGCAATTTCACATATTAAAAGTGTGAAAGGGAGAAAAACCTATGTGAGAAAAGGAGGAAAGACAAATGGGTGCAAAAATGACTTTCACATACATAAAAAGGGAGAACAATTGTCTCTTTACCGCATTACCGTAAAAATAAATTGAAATTCTGAGCGAGAGCCAGGAGACAGACGGAGCTGAGAAAATCCGTGGAGGAATGCCTCTCTGCAAACAAGCACATGTGAAACGGAGGCGAAAGTCGAGAAAATTGTGTATGGCACTTTTAGTAGGAATGAAGCAACAATTCTCAGGTCTCACCCAGTATCTCTGGGCGAAATTGTGGTTTTATGAAAATGAGAAGACACAGTCACAAGGAGCCCCCCAAAAACAAACATAGCACATGTGGATTTCCGTTATATGAACCTTTATATGAACAAAAGGCTCTGGTTAGAGAGAAGCAGTAAGTGGATCCAGGACTTTTCCACCTCGCCCTCATATGAAAATGAGAATTTTCTCCCAAGTCTCCAAAGGGGGGAGAGAGTGGAGCAAAATCCAATGCCAGAGATGCCATGAATGTGTGACGAAACAACAAGAAATCCTCAACCAAGCGTAACATGAGTGACTTCTCTCAACAATTTCGCCTTTTGCCCCAAGAAACTCGCTGGACCAAATGTCCAAAAGTATAGAACTTTCTGATGAACCTTTTGAGTCCTTGTCCTTCATGTGGAAATCTGTCGATGAGGTTGGGGTCCAATTTATTTAATTTATTCAAACGTGAATGATTCACTGTTCCAAGTTTCATATGCCACATTTTGGCAGAAAGAGCAAACCCCTTGGTGATAAATTTAAGTTTTCAATGAGTTTAGGTGAAACCTTCAATAAGTTAATGGTGCTGTCACACGGCAATACATACTCATATACATTCCCATAAAAAAAGATTTTACGGAATCATAAAATTTTGTGAAAATTTTATGATTTTCCATTTCAAAATGCGAATTAGAAAAATGCGAATCAACTGTATCTAAGAATCAGTTGACAATTCTGTCGTGTGAAAGCACCATAAGAATATTATGATAAGTAATAAATAAAAGAATTATTCAGCTTCTGGGAAGCATAGGCCCACATATAAAGTTTAATAGATTTGGCAGAAGTTTGGCAAAACTTTCATCAAGGGAGAGATATTAGGGTTAAAGAGGCCTACACCATTTCCAGCACTTCGGAAGTTTTGGAAGAAGATTTAAGGAAAGTTAAAAGAAAGTGCAAAAGACCAATAGAAGCTTTAATGAGCCTTAAAGGAAAATTAACAAATATTTGAAGGTAGTTTGAAAGAACTTTGAAGGGGAGCTTTAAAGAATTTTGAAGAGATGCTTAAATGAGCTTTAAGGGAAGTTTTGAAAAACTTTGAAACAAAGTAGAAAAGAGTTTCGAAGGAAAGCTTCTAGAAAATTTAGGAAATTTTAAAGAAAGCTTTGTAGAACTTTAAAAGGAAAGCTTTCAAGAATATTGAAGGGAAACTTTAAAGAATTTTGAAGGGAACTTCAAGGAACTTTCAGAAAGCTTTGAAGGGAATCTTTAAAGAATTTTGAAAGGAAGCTTCAGGGAGTTTTAAGGGAAACTTTGAAGAGTTTTCATCTCACCTTCTAAGAAAACTTAAGGAATATCTGAAAAAGCTCTCAAAAACTTCAACCAAGGATTTATGCTAATACCAAAATGTTTAGAAATCAACATATTGCTTTGGAAGTATCTACAGAAGAAGAAGCTTTTAGCTCATAACTTCATCTAAGTCCAAATTTTTTCTTCAAACTTCCGAAATTTTCTCAAAGCTCACAAATTGAGCTAAAAGTTTTCAATATTTTTCAAAAAAGCTCGTAAAATGTTCTGAAAGTTTCTTTAGTGGTATTATAAAGAAGCACTTCCACTTCCAATAATGCTTGTTAACTTCTATTCGAGTGTACACCACTTCTTACCATATATCTCTCTCTTAACTTTCATAAAACTTATTTTGATGAAATTTAATGTATTTGAAATTTTGGAATATTGATCAAAAGGATATTAAATAAAATGCTATTAAAATGAATCTTTCAAGACAAATAAATTGCAGATTGTAAACGTTGCAGTATCAGGTTTGAAAGGTTCAATAAAACCTCTACAGTTGAGGCTTATCTCTATTTATCTCAATCATTTTTGATATCTCAAAAGTATAGAATATTTTATAGAAATTCTCTAGAGATTGAATAACATTTGAGAAACCTAATACTATTGAACGAACTTTTCACCTTTCTCTAACCCTTACTGAAAATACATTTAACCTCAGGATTATCCTGCGTGCTTCTGATTTCTCAGGAGACTCCAATCCGAGCTTTCAGCTCTAAGCTTTTGGGAATTGCTCGAAAATCCCCGGAATCAATATCACAAATTTATCACATAGAGGACACTGAAGGGTTCTTTTTTCTGCACGAAAAGATTCTCAAGAGTTCTCATAAGATACACCGTGAACCCAATTTTCTCGGATGACATTTCAAATGTGTTAAAATGAATTTCTACCAATTCTTCTTCTATTGGGATACTCTTTAGGAGACTTCTCTTATGAGATTGTGTGACTCATGAGAGAAAATCAACTGTAAGTGACAAGATATGAGGGAACGTTTATGGCATTTTCACCCAGAACATCAAACGGAAAGCATTTGAGATGTTGGGGGTCAAGAGAATATTCTACTTCTTTTGCCTGCCATTATTTGCTACGAAAATGGAGTGCCTCGCAGGCATCAGACGAATAACCATAAAAACTTACTCTTTGGTTGTGGTGATTGGGTGTCTTTTGATGTCCTGAGGGGGCGTAACTGATGGGGAACAAACACCAGACTCGATAAATTGCAATTTCGATTGACTTCTGAACCACAATGAATTTTCACTTTGAAGACCGTTTTTCCGCTTCTCTAGAAGTATAAAAGAGAAAAGTGTTTCAATTCAAGCTCTTTGATCAATATGGCGGAATTATTATTCTTCTCATTGAGTGATTTTCTTGGGGAACAGAGAAAAAAAACACACAGAAAACACAAAATCCATTTAAAGCGAAAGTGTTTTATATGTATGTTTCAAGTCTTGAATCCATGGAAGTGAAAAAGCTCGAGGGCGTGTTCAAATATCTGTATAGTCCATGTGGAAATCCATCATCCGCCCTATATCCTATTATTTCCACTTCATTCAGTGTAATCAGCACGAAAGTATATTTCACTTTGCTACATTTGAAACTTATTGTTTAAGTTTTCCATGCATATTCATGCAAGATCAAATTTGTAAAGCGGCAAAGTGAAAATACAGAACAACCCTCAAGTACTCGAATGATTTTCCAAGTACCTACTATAGTAAAAGTTTTCCATTAGTTCTAAATGGAGTGACTGCTGAATTCTCAACGACAAATGCTTGAGACTCATGTTAGAAACTTTTGAAACTGAAAAATCTTTTAACTATTCAGTGAATAGTGTTGTTCTATTCACTGGTCAACAATCATTTCTGGTTATTTGCTGGCGGGGAAACTTTATAAATTGCCAACACTCTATTAAAATGCAAAACACTACTCTATTCCCAATGTAATATTTGTAAACTTTTTTCACACTTTCAGAAAGCTCAAGAAGGAAGGAAATTACCATTTAAGATTCATAAAGTCTCTCCCTTCCCGGAAAATGAAATTCATATTGTATTTATTTGGTCACTGGGTGAGGGAATTTCCAAGAATATTGCATGAGACGGAAAATGCCAATTTTCCGAGCGCCAGAGAATCATTAGGGAAACATCCCTGGGCGAAGAAAAAAGACACAAAAACCAGGGCGAAGAGGGAGAGCTTTCACATTAGAGTCAATTAGTGTGAGGCATTTCTCCTGGGGTAAGTGTGTAAAAATTCAATGGTTCGAGAGTACACAAATCTATTCTCTGAGCTTGAATGGGAATTCATTTTTCATTTTGGTGCCATGGTGAGCTTGGAGAGAGAGAAAGAAAAAAGAATCCATTTCATATTTCCCATTTTCACTGATTCTTTTGTCCTGAGTGTCTGTTATCACAGTGCCACCCCCACAGGTGTGGGTGGATGAAAATGAATGGACATATATTTTTCATCCATTTTCATTAAATGAAATGCAATTTGACGTAGTGAGACGACATCTAGGGAGAACTCTTATTATTCCGCAAAATGCAAATAAATTTTGGCAAATTACGGGGTTTGGTGTTTTCGCCCGGGATCCACAACAAAAGAACCAGAAGCTGAACACACAAAATTGATTCTCTATATGCCCAGTAATTGGTATTTACCAGCGAGTATTGTATGGACAATATTGAGGGCTAACAATGGGGTATTGAATTGATATAAATTATTCTGATATACGAATAACAAGCGCAGCACTTTTTCACCATGACTGAACCCTTCGTTATTCACTGATATTTTTTCGTGATTGAGGACTAGCCCCAAGAGAATTTCTCTCTTTCACAACTTAAAGGGATGAAATATTAAAGGATTATTTCAGTAAAGCAAAAGCTAATTTCTTTTAAATTCTATTTCTTTATTTTTGTATCGATCGAAATTTCTATAAAATTGTTTCATTTATATAAAAAAATCACCTCAATTTATGTTTCTTTGGAAAACATTCCAATACATCCTCATGAGATATCTGGTCACTAACCCAGATCCATTAACAGTACTCTGGGGAGAGACTCCTAGGAGATCTGTGGGGTGGAAACTTCTTGAGTGGATGTGACAATGTTGTTGCAAAGCCTCATGGAGCAATTAATTGCAAAAAGCAGAGTCTGAGCGCTTAATTCTCAACTTTCTAATTCTCTCCCCGGGTCATCACCTCCCCCCCCCCACCCACCCCAATTGGGGGCATCCAGAAAACCATTCCACCCTCAAAACTCCCAAATATGATTTATGAATTTCATTTGAGAGGCAATTTCCGGATCCCTGGGTAAAATTCACCATTGCAACATTTTCCATCCCTATACAGTTGGAAAATTCCCCGAGATACTTCTATAAATAGGGGGTTGGGGGGACAAGAACAAACGTCTCCTGAGAAGTTTCACGTAGGGAATTTTTGTTTCACCACTTTTTTGCGGAGACGTTGAGTCACGTTGAAAGTCTGTGTGGGAAAATTTGCTTAATTCTTCGTACGTTGTGCACATGACAAAGTACATTTTCTCGACAGCAACTCTCGCATGTTAAAAATTCTCCCCCCAGAAGGTGTGCATTTTTCATGAATTTTCACTTTCTGTCCAATTGAATCACCTCGGAGGAGCTGGAAAAGCATGAGAGGCAAAGAAATTAAAATTTTATCCCAACGAGATATCTCATGAGGCGAAACATGAGAGATGTATGTGCTTCAAAAGAATCTTGCGGAAAAAAATCCCCTTCGTTTACATTTCTTATTTGGCTTTTATTCTGGCGGCCCATATTTCTGCACGCCCAACGACAAAAAGGAGAGATAGCTTCACGGGAAAAGTTCTATTTGAGATCGCTGAACAGTTGAAAAAGAATTGGAGAGAAGGAATAAAAAGAAATCTCTGTGTAAATAGATAAAGAAGGGTTTTTTTTCTTCATCTCGCTGTGCCGAAAGAAAACCCTTAATCCGCTTAATCCAATTTCACATGAAGAAAGCACACACAAAAGAATGTTTTTTCCCCTTCCGGCAAAGGCATATTTCTTATTATTTCGATTCAATGAGCCATTATGTGTGTCCTCCGCAATGTCCGATGAATATGGGCAATAGTTGAAGCGAGAATCCCCTGAGGATGAGAGAAAAACACCCGAGAAATATGCGAAAAGGAGAAAATCTGCTAACAAATTCCCTCCTATATAATTATTTATTTCGGTTTCCGAATATCCCTGGTCATCTCTCAAGGGTTTGGGCTAGAAACAGAATACAAAATCAAATTCAAACACTCGCCCAAACATTTATCCGATTAGCTTTTTCAGAAATCTAACAACACACGAGAGCCACTACAATTCCCTCATCATTCACAAATTCTATTTGATTTCCAGCTCTTTGCTGGGTAACATTTATTAGTTTTGGCTGAAAATTCAACAAAATTCACTCAAATCAGTGATTAACTATCTCTTCGTGATAGCCAAATTAAATACGGAGTTGATTTACATTGAAATAACGTTCGTGGGAAGCAGAGCCTCAAGGGTCTTGGGGATAATTCTGATTTCATGTATTCACCAGAAAATTGCCTGAGAGATGTTCTAATTTATAGGAATTGTCTCATAAATTCTACCGTCTCTGAAATAACTAAACTGCCCGTAATATTGACCATAAAATTAGCATTTATATAGGATACGAAAAACCATCTTACAAGACATTTGAATATATATTTAGACACTGAGAGGAAAATTTTCTTAAGCCCATAGATGGCGCAGTAAGTATGTGAGCTCGTTGTATTTATTCCCATTTATTATAGATAAGATTTTCTGAAGAGTGATTTAATGAACCGAAGAATAATGATTTGAAAAGTTGCATGAATAACCTCAAGGGATACCTTGTTAGGGCCAAGTATTCTGGAGAGGAGTTTTTGAGCAAAATTTTCCGCTGACTCTGGCAAAAGTCTCAACCCGATGGGGATTAATAAACCCTCGAGAGGAGATGAAATCCCCCTTGGGAAGGTGTAAAAGTCCTCCCCAAAAGCTCTTATCTCAGTGACGTCAAGAGTCATTAACCGACACACCGGAGGTTGAAAGCTCAAACTGGATTCTTTCTACACTTGCTGAGAGCTTCAAAAGTTTTCTCTGGAAAATCCTCCCTCTGCGTTGGGGGTGGGAGGAGGAAAAAAAACAACTTTCTAATGAATGCTATTTGCGTATATTTGACGTGGAATACATCAAATAGGGAGGACGTCTTGCGCGATAGGCCCTCGTGTTTTGAATCAGAGAGTGATTTTTCCTACCTCATCATCGGCCCCGATGATCGATTATGCCCTCTGACCTCTGATGTGAATCTCTATGGCGTGTGGGCGGGATAAAGACCATTCGGGACATGATGATGACGGACGCAAAACTTTATGGAGCCCACCCATTCATATTGTGAGATTCGCATTTGCAATATTCGACCCTAGCTTCTCAGCGGGGAATTTCTTTGAAATCGTCTTTTGCTGTTTTGCTTTAATTAAAAAATACTGCTCTGGCTTTTTGTCTGGGCATAAAAATAATTTTCCACTATGTCTGGCGAGCACTATTTTTTGTGGTTTAATTTTCTGCTCTTCTTAACTGAATAACCATAAAAAAAGAGCTTCACAGCGTTTCAATTCAGTGAGATTTGCATGGGAGTTTTTTTTGCCAGAACCCCTAATATGTACATATCAATGCCCTCTCTAGCACCCTTTCACACTAACAATTGCTCACATACAGTGGGACTCATAAGTTACACAAAAGTATACTATAAAATTGTAGAAATTTTGTGAAATTCTTTCAAAGACAATAAATATTGCAAAAATACTCAAATTTTCAGTTGAAATTTGCCTAAATTCCAACTGAAATCTTCCTTAAAATTCCACTGAATTTAACAATTTCGAGTCCCACCGTATATTGCATTCCACTATACATTTTTTTCCTGTGAATTTGTTGCAATTTTTCCACTCATCCGACTATGCAAAATACTCGTATACCGAATTTTTATCAACAATGGGTGAGAGAGTGAAATATTTGTTCACTTCCGGACTCTCTATGCAATTTTCTTTGCCAGAATTTCAGGTCGAAATGGTCAATGTGAGTGCTTTATTTTTAGGCAATATACCAACGAATTTCCATTTTCAGGCAATGCTAAACCCAGACAAATCCATTAATTCTCATCTTTGTTCTTGAGAGCAAATTGAATTGGCTCCATCAGAATGGATATCTCGTACGCATCCATAGTGCGTTGTATACATCAAACAAGGGATGATCCCCCATTGTACCCAGAGATTCATACATCTCATACTTTTCCCAGGGAAGGATTTGTGGTGTTCCAATGATGGAATTGGCAAGTCACAAGCTCCTAATTCACTCAACAAGCCATTTAGAAATTCTATTCACAGTCTCCAGGTCAATTGATGGTATATTGCAAGTGATATTAGGACAAAATATACTTCATTTTGAGTGTGTTGACCTCAGATCGATCAATTGAATTTTTACAGAGAACTGCGAAAAAAACATATAGCACTTTTACCGCGCTCCCCACAGGGAGCCATCCACCGGCGAATTGGGAATCATTCGATGGTGTGAAAGGGAAAAAATTACCACAACATCAGATAAATGGCATGAATGACACGTGAAATGGTACTAAATTGACGGAGAAATTGCTCACAGAATTGATGGAATCTTACATGCCACTCATACTTGCCAGGAGAGCTCCATGTGTCTCGAACACCCCTCTGTGGGGGTGGGTTGAATTCGAAATTTGTAACTTTTTACCCACACGGTGTGGGTGTAACCGAAAAAATTTCACTCACCTTTCTGACTCCCTTCGACAGGGAAAATCAATTTCTTTTTTCCGCATGTAATTGGGCGGAGGTGTTGGAATTGGTTCACTTTTGAACTTTTCTTTTTTGAAAGTAAACTTTTTAAATCAACCGTTTTTGGCATTCAAAAATGACTGAGGATGCGTCAAATGTCAAAAAACAGCAAGTGGTCTAATTTAAATTCAAAACTTAATCAATGGACTTTTCACTAACGACATGAAACATGTTGTTCTACGCAAATAAGGAGGAAAACAAGGGGGATGTTAGGGACTAAAAGGTGTACAAGACTTCCAGAACTTCTGAATTTTGTATGAAAGCTCCCCAAGAATTCTTGAACTTCGGAAACTTTAAAGAGCTTTCATCCTCACTGAATGAAAATTTCCATCATTAGCACATTCTCAGAAAGCTTTAAGATAATCAGCAAACGCCTTTAAAGTTTTTATAGAAAAAAATATCTAATGAAAGCTCAACAATATTTATCCAGATAGAGTACAAAAAATAGCTCGATCCGATCTTCATGAAGCAAAGTTCAAAAAACTTTTCAATGAAAAGCTTTGGAGCTTTCGAAATATTTGACTTGAAAAATCAGTCGACTTTAGCGAACTGCCATTTGCACCCAGATTAAGATAGAGGTCTGGGACCTTCACCAAAAGTTGCTACGGATTGTAGAGAAGTAGATTAGGTGTTTTATTTGGATTTGATAGCAATGTAAACGGCCCCTATAACAGATCATCCGAAATATTGTATTCCGAAAGATCTCAGTTTGATCTGAAAAATTGCTATGAAAGCAGTAACTGAACACTGTTAGAATTCCAATATATAATTCCTACATTTCCCCTCACTCTGGCGCTTTTCTAATTACTCGCCAAAGACACGCCGGATTACAGATTCAATCTATACAGATTTATGTATGATGAAATAAAAATGAGTAGAAAATCCAAATCACTTGAGATCTTAAGGTCAATCTCAGGTGCAGTGACCACATTCGAGCATGTCTTTAATTGATTGCAAGAGCCAACAATTATTGTAAGTGTAAATTGGTGTTTTCAATTCAAAAGTATTTACAGAGGTCTCTCGGAAAGTTCTAATACAAAATACTGACTTCTAGACTTACTTAGAGATCAGTATTTTTTTGATAATTGCTCTTGAAAGATTTCCAGTAGAAATTTTTGACAGATCACTGACATTTAAGTCATTCTGACAGTAAATTTAACAAAAGTTTAACAATTCTGTCAAAATTTTCAACTGAAAATTTCTTCCATTACTTCTTACTTTTACTTCTTAATGGTCTATTCAGATGAAGAATATTTGTTAGAAAATTTCTCCACAAACTGTCAATTCTATAGAAAAAATGGAAAGTTTCCATTTTTTTAAGGAATTATTATTTAACTTTCTTGAAATTTTCAAATAAAAGCTTGAGAACTGAAATTTGAGAACAGTTGTCAGCGCCACTGGCGGGAGAAATCAGTGCCCTCATGCGGAGGAAAATAAGGCTTGAGTCAGTGACATTTCATTGCTTAGTCGAAGTGAAAGTCT
>CAKKOB020001655.1:0-11131 GCA_918844115.2 Phlebotomus perniciosus
CTGAATACGAAAAAATGTATGAAAAGCTGCTGAATACGAAAAATGTATGAAAAACTGCGGAATATAAAGAAGTATGAAAAACTGCTGAATACGAAAAAATGTATGAAAAACTGCTGAAAACGAAAAAATGTATGAAAAACTCCGGAATGCGAATAAATGAATGAAAAACTGCGAAATATAAAAAGTATGAAAAACTGCGGAATATAAAAAGTATGAAAAACTGCTGAATACGAATAGATGAATGAAAAATTCTGAATACGAAAAGTCTATGAAAAACGCGTAACACGAAAAATGTATGAAAAAACCCTAATAATTTCCCAAACTCATGAGAAACTCACCATCTGGAGAATTGAACGACGCCTCAAGGAGTCTCTTCGTGATATTGCCTGCATCCGGTCTCTTATTGCGCGCCTTTCCCTGGCGAGTGTTGGTGGTTGGGAAGGTCATGCAGTCGCATTGGAAGTCCGAACACCAAACCTCCTCGCAATCCTTGGACGTCGTGAGTTTATCCGGTGTCACAATCTCCTCTCGATGCTCCAGCCAATAGAGAATGAACGTGACGAGGCACTTTAATTGACTCGACGTGACTAAATTCGTACTTTCCACATCTTGGGCATCTTCCTCGAATGTGATTCGTGTCCTCTGTCTGAGTATCTGCTCCAAGCACTCCTTGAGGGTTTCCTCGTTGTCCCAGGCATCCGTGAACTCCACCAGGACATAGTGAACGATGAGACTAGCGAAGCGGGAGTGAACAACAGCATAATTGATGTCATTGAAGCGCGGATCATCCTTGTAGCTACACACGAGCGATTGAAGCCTCTTCATCTCTCCACTGAGGACATCATGGATCACCACAACATTCCCATTGCTGCGAATGATGGTCTTGGTCACACGCTTTGCATACACCTGCCACGACTTCTCCAGACAGTCATAAACAAAGAGTGGGTGATCGTTTTGGGGACTCCTTGGCAGCGCATCAGACCTCCTGATGGCTCCATCACTACGATTGATCGTGATCTTATTGAGAGCCGAGCAGAGATCAGTGACCGCACAGGAGCTGGAAGCCTTGAGATGATTCTCCAGCATATCCATGCCTCGAGGAGATCTGAGATCCACATAGTCATCCAGGAAGCTCCAATACTCATTCCATCCGATCTTTTGCTCCCGCGCCAGACTTCGGCCAACAACCTCCAGTCCCTTCTCTGCGTCCGTCAGCTTCAGGTGGCGCTCTTTGTCGTGGACATCTGGCGTCTCGTCACCAGTGAGGGAGATCCCTGAGGCATTGAAGGAGTCATCATCATCGACTCTATCACGATAAGTCCCAAAGAGTTTCCTGGAAATGGGTGTGTTGGCGTTGAGGGGCCTCGTGAGGCCGAATATGGCAGGTATTGGCTTTATGTTGAAATTGCAATTCTCATCATCAGAATCGCGATTGTTGTTGTCACCTCGCCAGTCCGCTTTGGGGGAATTACTGACAGACAACTCGGGAAGATTTGAGAAGCTCGGGGAAGGACTAGTCCTGTGTACATTGATCCGTGGCGGTGTCTTCCAGCGTCTCCTGAACTCCTGTGCCTGATCCTTATTCATTGGGCCGGCATACGCGTGAATTGTGAGCTCCGGACTAAGTGGATCGGGATGCAGATCGGGCATCTTCTTCGGCGAGAAGGGCTCCCCAATGACTGGTGGCACAGAATTGTCCACAGATCGAATGACCGGGACGAAGTAGCGCTCCTGCAGCAAAGCCCCGATCTCCTTGACAATCTCCTCCGAGGGCTTTGACATGCGGAAGCAGATGATATCCTGCGGGTAGTGACCTTCACGATCGGGCAGCATTTTGGCTTGTGGATAGGATGTGAGAACCCTCACCACGTCCACAGCGCCATATTTCACCGCCAGGTGGATGGGAGTCTCATTGCGACCCGTCTCTGGGGTGTTCAGGTACAAATCCACAAGGATGTTGCTCACTTCCTGACAGATTTTCGTATCATTGCTCCCGTGCAGCATCTCAATGTAGCTGGCCTTGGAGATTGTCGTGAGTATGAGCTCACAAATGACAGCATTCTTGGCCAGAGCGGCCACATGTAGGGGATTATAGCGATATCCCAGCTTCAGGATTGACGGAGTATCCCCAGAACCCACGAGATAGTGAGGATTCTCAAGGATTTTTTTGCGTACCGTTGTGACATCGCCACGTTCGATGTACTTCCTGAACTCCATCATCTCTTCGATCTTTGGCTCCTTGAAGGTCTTCTTCGGGGCCGCCGGAGACACCACAGGGGATTGCACCTCCGGAGACTTGATCAGCACAGTGTCCGGAGCAGTGGAGTCAAATCCATGCAGACTCCAATGCTCCGCGTCATTGCTGCTGTCGAACATTTTCATCCTGGCGTCCGGATGCGTCTTCAGCATCTTCAGAGCCTGCAACTTATCCTCATAGACATGTTTCTTTGCTGAAATGGGGAGAAAGGTAAAAATTCCAGAACATTTTCATCAAAAACTGAAGACAAAGTGAGGTTATGTTGCTGCGTCTAGAAAAATTACTCACTTTCGCCCTCACTACCGTCCAATTTAGAGGATATGTAAACGCCGTAGAAGGGCATTCTGGTGCCTGAGACACAGATCTCCTGGTTGAGTGTCTTTTGGGGGCAGAAAACACACAGATACAAAATATTTCACCAATTTTACCTCCCACAAAAACGCTTTTCATACCAAATGTCGTAGTTAATTGCAGCCCAGTTGACCAACCGTAAACCACAAACTTTGTCACTTATCTAGTAAGGCATACGCAGCACTATATTGATAAGAGATTTGACAATGACTTCCAGTTCAGTTTTTGGGATTTAACAATTTTTGGAAGAAAATTGAATTCGATCAAATCGTGTATTTTGAGCAACCTAAACTTTTTTCTGGCCCAAAATAAAAATTGGTCATTTTCGTAAAAGAAGAGTGAAAGACAAATTTATTGAGTTTTCCCCACGGAAACTGGTTAAATTTTGATGTCTCGATCTCTAACGCCTCTAATATTTTATTGAATTCCAGAAACTGAAATGAAAATTCCGCTCTTTTACGCATATTTTCGTGGATTCCTTGCACTAGTAGAGGTTAATTTGCATCGCTTATAGGACTCTCACCAGGCAAAGAAAGCACTTTTGGGAAATTTCACGGAAGAAATATCTTTTTTTATTTTATTCACAATCTGTAGATTTATACAATAAGTGAAATCTTTGGTAATGGAAATTCGGACAGTGCATGAGAAACAGATCCAGCGATCTGCCTCATCTCAAAAAATTCATACAATTAGACATATAAAAACTTGTATAAACGGAAGAAATATGCGAAATAATCCATTTTTCACGAGCTTTTCCTAACAAGGCGAGAACCTTCTCAATCCTAATCTACGCGCTGATTTGAATCGTTAATAGTTATCGCCTCCCTAAAGTGAACTGTTTGTAATTATTTTACATTTTCCTTCCGTGAAAAGCTTCAAAAGTGTTTCCTCTTGGTCTGAGGTGGAATCGAGAGAATGTTTCACTTCAAGTGAAGTGATGTGATAGCTCCAATATTAGTGAATAACATTAGAATCAGGAGAGGTTAATTGTAATCGCGAACAAATCCTCTCTCGATGATGAATTAACACACACAAAGGGTCGGAGAAAGTGAAATTCGTCTTTAATTTTTCTATCCTCTCGAGGGCGGTCACCAAGAGGATAGATGGTAAATATTCTTCTCTCATGCCAAAAATTCCCTCTCAATTCAAAACTTATTAATTTCAAGCACTGTGGTATCTTACTTTGAATAAAGGGAAAATTCCGAGAAAAAAAATCGCAATTAAATTCACTTTGAAATTAAGTATATCACCCAAAATTTAATTTAGTACATCATACTCACTCGCAATCAGTAGAGTGACAGTGAGCGATTTTCACTCATTTCGAAAACCAAAATTATCACATCAAGTGATTGTGATAGTATCACATAACGTTTCTCGATTCCACCTCTGGTGAATGTCCTATAAGTGATGCAAATTGGCATCTAGTGCAAAGAAACCGCGTAAATATGCGCAAAATGAGCAAAATATAAATTTCAGTTAGAGGGGTTAGAGAGTTCAAGAGTTAAAATTTAGTGGGACGAAAAAGATTATGTTTCACCAATTTTCCTCGGGGAAAACCGGGAAAACTCTCAATTAATTCGTTGTCCTGTTCGTTGTTCAACTGTTCTTTAGATAATATGACGATTTGTAGGCCAGAAAAATGTATATTTTGCTCAGAATACGCAATTTGATCAGATCAACTTTTCAGAATTCAATTTTTCACAAGATTATGTAAGATTTCAAGTCTGTGCGCGGACTTAGTAAAAGATTTGACAATGGTCGCGTTTATACCGCACCAATTAATCCCGGATTTAACTCGTTTAAGCTGGCTTAAACAAGTTAAATCCGGGATTAATTGGTGCGGTATAAACGCGGTCAATGAAAGTAATAGATCTTGACAGTAGCTTCCTGGGTCATATCTTGACTGACCTTTGAAACCAAATTCTCTGTTTTACGTCTGATTTTTCAACTATCCATATTATACTGTATACTAAGTACTCACGAATATTGTGTGTAATAAATTTGCACGGAGTCAACCGGGTGGACAGTCATTGAAAGGGAAACTTGAAATAACGGTTTTTCTCAGCGAACTCCGCAATCATTGAACAAGAGAAATCAATCCAATCCAAACTCTCGTATTCAGATATTATATTTCTTTAATCGAGATAATACAAATAACTGAATAGTCTGAAACTAAAATTACAAAAGAAAAAAAATGATATTGAATATGAGTGCCTAAAAATAATGCGGGAAACAGAAACAAAGAAGGTGTGATAAGATTTGATTCTAAAACATGTGATACTATTTTCTCAGTACATTTTTTTGTTTCTTCTAAAAATTCATCTCTTTATTCATCTCAATTTCAAGAAAAATTCATCTCCATCCACAATGCTTATAAAGGGTTGCTATGCAAACGCTCTCTCATTGATTAATTGACTAAATTCTTAGTTTATTCTCTTTCTTTTTTGCGTGTTTTTTTTCCAGTGTAATTGGTTGGACAAAAAATGAAGTTATTACAAAGATATTTGTTTTCTTTACAGTCAGAAAAAAAATGAAAAAGCATTGTTTCCACAGGACATTCCCATTCAAAAGTATAAAT
Organism: Phlebotomus perniciosus; assembly: GCA_918844115.2. NCBI lineage: Eukaryota > Metazoa > Arthropoda > Insecta > Diptera > Psychodidae > Phlebotomus > Phlebotomus perniciosus. The sequence continues at coordinate 5,187 of CAKKOB020001655.1, forward strand.
AGCAATGGAAATTGTCTAACTTAAAAATAAAAGAAAATCTTGTTTTTGTTTTTTTTTCGTTTACATTTCTGAATTATTCTTTTTCTTATAATTGTAAATTTGTTTTCTCTTTTTTTTCTTCTTTGTATCATCATATATTTTTCTTCCTTCTTTTATATAATTATATATTTCATTTTTAGTCGTATATAATATATAACTACATATTTTATATGATTATTATATAATTTCTTAATATATTTTTTATCATGTTGTTTTGTTGTGTTTCATATCAGAGGAGAGGGAAGGAAAAATGCCAAGTGGTTTCTTTTTTTTCTAAAAAAAAATCACTGTGTAACATTTTGTCTTCTCAAAAAATTTTCCCATCATTTCAAAACAATAAAAAAAACTTCGTTTCTGGCTGTTTCCAACATTTTCTTCTCAACTCTCTTCTCTCTCTCTTATCCAAAGACTTTATTATTTGTTTTTTTTTTCTGGATATTTTTATTTACATTGTTCTAACATTTAATCAATTTGTGTTCAGTTTTTTAATCAATAATATTTTTTCTTTGCAAATTAAACACACTTTGTTGAAAGTCTTGGTGTTTTACAATTTTCTTTTAAAATTATTTCCATTTTTCTTATTTTTCATTAAAAGCATTTGACATCCAGATGGTGCACTTTTTTGTGTGTGTAATGGTGTTATGTTTTATGTCGATACATATTTTTATGTCCTATAAATCAACATTTGAAATATAAGATTATATGAAAAAAAGATTACTAACTCAATAAATTTTGTAATTTATCCAATTACAATCTAGAATTAGCTACAAGAATCAATCAAAGATTTTCCTTCTCTCATCAAACAATCAAGAAAAAAAAATGTTAACGAATATGAATTTTAGCGAAATGAATCCTTCAGTGATTAAATATGTTTTTTCTTTCATCTTTTACTCTATTGTTTTGTCAAATCTATTTATAATGAAATTGTGGAGCTGATGATCTATGGAAGTTATTTATATGCTCTGCTTTTTTTTCCTCAATACATTTTCTTCTCCCCCTTTTTTTCAATTAATTGTATAATATAGTATTAAAATAAACTCGTTTGTAATCTTAATTAGTTAAACTGCGCTTCTTTTCTTCAATTTAGCCGTTGTTTTTTTTTGCCTTCCGAAATAAGAAGTCCTGACATTTGCAATTCTTCTCCCAAAGAATTTCACAAAAGTATAAGAAACTAACATCATTTGAAATCTAATAAAATTACATAATTTATTTGTTTTCTTTTTCTCTATTACCTAAATTTACACAAATATTCTATTTTCTCTTCTGAACAGCTATTTCATGTTTTCTTCAAATTCTTTTCTGTTTATTATTTCTCTGACACATTGCGAATGTTTGTTTCACTTCAACTTCTATAAATGATTTGCTTTTTTTCCACTAAGTATTTCTATTGTTTTTTTTTCATCAATTTTTTCCCTTTCTTTCTCTATCGTAAGAAATTTCTCAACTTAACTTTATTTCTTTCTTTCCCTCTCTATTTTTTTTGTTTGCTACTCTCCTCCATCCCATCCATCATTTGTAAGAAAAAATTAAGATAGCCTGGCTCTCTCCCTCCAATCCAATTCATTTTTCATCGATAAATTTAAGCTTGTTTTTTTCTTTAAATTATTTCTCCTCTCGCCAATTCATATTCTCTTCAACATATCCCACCCTCTTCATCCCTTATTTGAGATCCGTCGCTTGTTGTTTCTCCTTCTCCCGACCATCAGCCCTATTCTCCAGGTTGCCATGCGTTATTGCATTACCCGGCTGACCCAATCCTCTCTGCTTCAACATCGTCCAATCGAAGGTGTAATCGTACTGGTGATTCAGCGTACGGAACAAAATTCTGCAGAGAGAAAGTAAAGCACACTTTTAGCCATCTCATTTATGACTCATCACTCTTTTTTTCTTCGTTTTCCTCAAAAACAGTTGACAAACTTTTGAGGGAGTTCACACTCTCGTGAGTGGACTTTCACAATATAACCAATACCAGGAAATTATATATTGCACACAAGTGTTTGCTTGACGCCTTATCAAATCATTGGCGATCAACAATTTCGCCGGAGATTTTCACATTTCCGGAGAGAATGTGACTAAAATCTTCTTTTGTTATGAAATCATTCGTAGACGAAATTTTTATCAATAGCACTCTTATCATTTTGGCGACAATTAGTATTACGCGCCTTGAACTATTAGAAATTAGGCAATAACTGTATTACGTTCAAATCAATTCACTGATCTTAACTTGAAATACTTGCAAACTAATAAAAAATATCAAAAAATTTCCAGAAAAATCTTGATAACAGCTTAGCACTGTTAAAAGATTCAGCAGAAATATTCAAAACAGTAAATTCAGAATCTTTTATTAACACATCAATAATCTTATGGCAATTTTGGACCATCAAATGCGAAGACTTTTATGGTAAATGCACACTATCAAATTACTTTAAATATTTGGACAAAGATATGTCTCTTTTTTAATAATTCTAAGCTTATTTTTTAATTAATTAATTCTTTTTTCTAATTCTAAACTTTAAGCTAATCTCAAGCTTAAAACTAACCTTAGAGTGCTGTCACACGACAACAGTGCAGTCAACAGATTTTTAGGTTTAAAACTATTTAATGACATTGTCCAGTAGTGAAACGAAAAAATCTCCAATTTTCATTCAAATCCTGTCTGTTGTGTATTACTGAGGATAATGTAAATAAAAGGATTCGTAAAAACGGGAAAAACTTAATATTAGTGAGGAAAATGCCGTTCAACTGAATCAGGCGCGGTTGAAAGGCATTTTCCTAACTAATATTGAGTTTTTCCGGAAATTTTTTTAAGATTCTTCTAGAATGTACAAAGAAAACTGGATAAGAGCAGAAAATTGATAGTTTTCCACTGGAAAATTGCATTAAATAGCTTTTAATCGTAAAAATCTGTTGACTGAACTGTTGTCGTGTGACAGCGCCATTAAGCTTCAAGTTACTTAATTACTTACTTAATCAAATTACTTAAGCTTTAAGGGCTTTAAGCTAACCAAAAGCTTAAAACCATTAAGGACCAAGATTTTTCAAACTCTGAATCAATGAACAGCGGTCCGAAATGGGTTAAAGATGGCCTCCTCAGACCTGGGTTTAACCTAGAAGACTTAGCGGCTAAAACGAGGCTCAGGGCTTCGATAGACCTGCGTTTGACAAAGGAATTTCTTTAGAAAGTTATTTTGGTGCTTAGGCTAAGCGCGATCCGAACAGACTACATACAGTAAAAGCCCCGTTCTAGCTGCTAAGTCTTCTAGGCTAAGCCCAGATCTGAGGAGGCCATTAGGCTTTACGATGGCCAAAAGCCTTAAGTTAGCTTTAAGGCGCGCATACACATGGGATTTAGCCGACAGAAGACGGCAGTTTCTAGCCAATGACAGTTCGTAGGCACTATAAACGCGGCTTAGCATTCAGAAAACAGCAATTTTTATTATTGCCGCACTGAAATTGTCATTGATTGAACTGTCTTTTGCTCTTAACTGGGCTAAGTCTTCTCTCGTCTGAGCCCAAGTGTATGGGGGGGGCATTACTCAGCCTTAAAGAGTTTAAAGCCAAACTTAAGCTAGATCCAAGGTACTAGCATTTAATATTTATAAAATAATAACGTCAATCTGTTAAAGCTAAATTGATAGTTAGTTTTGATAGTGTAGATCTAGCTTTATTTGCGTATAATTTTAAACGCGATAAACTGCGATTCATGTTTCGCGAGATCCGCGAGATCACTAAAGTGATATTCTTTATCAATAACATTTCATATGATGAAATTAAAGAAAAAAAATTCTTGTTTTTCTACTTAATCTATAAACGTGAAATCATCAAGTGAAAGTTCACTGTAAGAAGCTCCCTAATCAAGTTTATCTTCCAAATCTTTTGATGACGAAATCCTCTCTTATATTTTATTACAAAATAAAAGTAACTATAAACAATTAAAAAAATCTTAACCATTTATAAATGGCGTGATCAAGAGTCTATAAAATTTTTTTTCTCAAGTTTTCCTCTCAACATCACAGACTGTGCCTTTTTTCAAAAGTCATTTCAAAATTTTTTTTATAAACCTATTAAGACAGCCATAAAGACTGAAACCAACAGTGTTGAAATATTGTCATATTTCCAATTGAATGATTTTTATTCTTTTCCTCTTCCGCAGCTTTTTCTGCCTCTCTCAAACTGGGGCTTTATTTCTTTGCCTCACAAAATACTAATTATAATTTTTCTAATTAAACCATTTAGTAAAGAACTATAATAAAGTCATGTTCCAAAAAGAAAACCCCCCTTAGAAAAAGTTCAACTCATACTCAGCCTGAATGGACTGAAATTATATCTATGAAAGCTATGAAAAAAGTGTGTCAAAGCACACGCAAAAGGAGTTAAAAGAGACCATTTTTTTACCCTTCTCCATAACTCTATATGTTACAATCGTGGCACACACAAGAGATGACCCACAAAAATTCTACTATACCTTCACTCTTTATGTAATCAACTCGAAAAAAATACAACAGTGACAGAAGCAGAAAAAAGCTTAGAAACACATTTCTACATAGGAAATGTATATCGAGTGTCTGAGAAAGAGAAAAAAAAGCCAGCAAAAATTCTAGAACTTTGAACTTTTCATCCACCTACAAGTTATTCTAATTTTATCCCCACATCACATGAAATATGGATATAATTTATGCAAACTCTCAATCTCACACTTTTTTGCTGGGTCTGTCTTTGACAAAAAAGAAGCAGATCTGCCAAAAAATATACGTTTTCATGTGCTCATCTCTACTCCATTCAAGGCGCCCACCCACATTTTCTCCATCACTTTCGTCATCAATTGGAAAGATTGCGAATATGTGTGTAGAGAGATTTCGTCATCGAGTCTCTCCCCCTCTTGCTCTATACGCACTGTTGCAAGCACAGACGGTGGAATTGGGTCAATGTCAGCCGGGAAAGCGCTCATGTGACGTCACTCTTATCATTTTTATGACCTAGTTCGCGCATCCCATTTATACCCCATATCAAAAGCTAGCCCTCATTTTACAAGGATATACAATTCTTTCAAGTCATTAAACAGGACTCCCTCTCCCTATCCAAGAACTCAAAGTCTCTAAATGTAAAAACAATTGTCAAGAAGCTCCAACAGAGAGATACTCTCTTATTGCCTCTTGATAATGAATAAAAGATCAGTGATTTGGCGAAAGAAAGAGGCAATTGAGATAAAATGAATCGCTTCATTGCTTCTTTTCTCTCATCAAAACTTGCCTCCGCATCTCAGCATTTCTTTCATATCCAACACTCGGTCTTCTTCTTTTTTCGCCACAACTCTTGCAAACAAGACAATTATTACGGTTTTTTTTATCTCTCATCCACCTTTTATGTAGATGCACAAGAAAATACACAACACACTTAAGACTGAGAGAGAGAAGGCTATCATATAAAAATATACCGTCTTATAACTGACTGTATTTACGCAGAAAAAAAGTCTATGTATAGTGGTAGCTGTGAAAGAAAAAAGATAATAAGGTCTCCCTGTGTGATTCACAGGCAACACCGAATCGCATGCAAAAGATACGGCTGCGAAAGAATTAAGCTCACTTTTTTGCACATTTCTCACTTCTAAAATTTTCAGGAAAATTAGGTTAACGCTTTGATCTTCAAAATTTAATTTAATAGGGGAAAGTGGGGCAGTGCGGACGGTACGGACAAATTATATCACCAAAATATCTTCTGGAAAATTTATGGCTTTTCCAGGCATGAGTTATAACACTTTTTAAAGCCTATAAATTCAAGAGGTAGTTCAGAATTCAAACACTGCGAAAAAATCGTTTAAAAAACAATGGGGCTAGATTCATCAAGACCGGATTTTGCGGTTTACATCGACAGCATTGGATTAGGATTGGATTTGAAGTTGGATTGAG
>CAKKOB020001656.1:6032-19579 GCA_918844115.2 Phlebotomus perniciosus
TAAAATGTTGATAGGAAAACACTTTTACAAAACTTTTGTTGATTTTTAATGAAAATGACAAACTTTTACAAACATTTTATCAACGAATTCCATGCAGAGTACGAAAACTCATGTTGACTTATGTAATCTATTAAACCAATCAAATAGAACACCGTTTGAGTGCATCAAATTGTCCTTTTTATTTTTTTATCAACTTTGCCCGAGGCTAATTGCTCCTGTCTCACCTAGTCGAAATTAACGAAATTCTTTCTCAATTTTATCCAAATTTCTGGTTCACTGTAAAAGGACTCCTTAACCAATCACTTCACAAACCGCCGAAACGATCTGGCTGATTTTTTTTTTTGTCTTTTAATTTTTACGGCCCCAGCTATCAAGCCACAAGGCCAAATGGCTGAAATTTGGAATGGGCATTTAGGGCAACTCAGGTTGGGACATATGCTATATAAATTTCCCCTCCTCCCCTATCTGGTACCTCCCATACAAATGTACCACTTTTTTCGACATTTTCAAGTGTTTGATTACTTAAACGATGCGCTTACAGCTCACGATGTGTGATGGGAATGATAGGGTAAGATCAAATAACTTGGAACGGTTTCTAACTTGGATCAACCCGTATTTAGAGTAGTTTTAACGACTCAAGTGGTTGAACAAGTGGTGGAATCAAGTGATAGTGATCAAGTAGTTGGACGATCTAACTTAGAACTGTTTCAAGGACACCCCGTAGGGGTGTCCTTTGTAACTTCGGGACATAGACTCCCCCGGTATCCCCTATTGATACTTCCAATACAAATTTTCGAATTTTTCATCACTAAAATGAAGCGCTAGCGGGTTATTATATATGAAGGGGTTGATTGAAGCAATGTAACCTACAAAAATTCCCCTATTTTCAACAATTTTTCAGCCAAATGATTCTTTCCAATCAATTTTAGAGACCCAAGTCACCACACACACTACGCATAGAGGCGCGAAGCGCCTAATAATTTTTGTTCAAAATTTTCCGTTTGTTTTCGCATTTTTTTACAATTTCCACTAATTTTACCATGAATATTTTACATTAATCATAAAAAATTACCCTTTTCGCGCATAAAAGTTCAAAATACTCACAGATCTTTGTGGATAAACTGCCCTCTTCCCCTCAGCACTCCTTAACGCGGAAGTCCCCAGGCGGAGGAGAGGGTTGGAGCATCATTGGCTGCCGGAGCACTGGAGGCGAGCCCAAAATCTGGGAAATCCTCATGTGAGGATGTATTGGGTGCCTTCTTCTGCCACGGCGCCCCCTTCACCACAAATCCTTTGGGCGGTTGCTGTCCAGCAGATTCACCACCCCCTGGGCGGTGATTAAGGCCACTTTTAGTGAGCGCCTCCTCAAACACGTCACTCACACTCATCGGCTGATAGGCCGGCTGGGCATCAGCCACATCCTGGAGGTACTCCTCCTCGAGATTAAGTATGTAATCCTTGCACTCAGCCACGGCCTCCTCATTACCAACAATTGTCACCACATTTGGATTGGCGTCACCCGTTTTCGGGAATTTCACCTCAACCTTAAACTCATCCATGATGCGTCGAATGTTGCGACCGCGCTGACCAATCAGACGCGGATAAATGCGCACGTCCACCTCCACAGTCTCCTTGGCCAACTTGTTGAGATCATTGGCGATCTTCATGATGGCATCGCGGGCTGCATAAGCCGCGTGCTCATACCTAAATCAAAAATTTTAACAAAGTTAGCTCCAAAATCAATAAAATTTTCTGCTAGTTTCGCAAATTAATGTTTCAGATTTACAAAAAAACGTTCAACTTACCCTTGAATAGTGATGATATTGTCAACGGCATCGTCCTTTTTCGGGAAAGAAATCTGCACTCCATGATCGGCGCGAATTTGATTAATCACATTCCCCTTGCGTCCGATTATCTTGGGATGGTATTCCGAGTCAATCTCGATTTTCAGTTCAAATGAGCGCAACTCCCTATCCTTGCGATCCAATTCCAATTCATCAACACGCCTCAGCACCGCCTCCTTTGCGTCCGCCACATTCGCCGCCGCTCCTGTGATCTTAATCACATCGGATCTCTGATCGGGCGGCGACAATTCAATATGGACATCATATTGATGCATCAATTCACGCACATTCTGTCCCTTCTGTCCAATAATTGAGCGATGAAGATCGAATGGGACATTGATCTCTTGAGTTATTGGGATGAGATCGAAGAGAGCCTGCTTGGCCGCCTCACACTTCTCACTATTTCCCGTGATCTTGATGATGTCACACGATCGCACTGCTCCATCGTCAACAGGAACCCCACCTGTGGCTCCTCCATCTCCACCATTGAGCTCCGTCATTGATTCGGCACTGTTGAGTTCACGATCCGGAAATTTGATCTGCACGTCAAATCTTGCAGTGATGTCCTGCACCTTTCTGCCTCGTGATCCCATCACCGTGCGATGATGACGTTGCGCAATCACGCACTCAATCGTCACCTGGTTCTCCAGATTATGAATGAGCTCCATGATGCGCTGTTTGGCCGCATCAATGCAATTTCTCGCCCCCTTCATAGTCACCCTGTCGCTCTCGACTCCTGGCCTTGGGAAGGAGATCAACAATCCTCCACATTCCTCAGCAATCCTGTGCAGGACCTCCCCACGCTTCGCCACGAAGTAGCGATGATGTTTCGGATCAACAGTGATCTCATCCTCAACAATATTATCAATATCCTTGATGATCAACTCGAGCTGTTGTCGTGCCGCTTCAACACTATCCTTGCGTCCAATGATCGTGATCACCTCCTTGTCCTCATCATTGCTGGTCGGGAAGACAATCCGCGCTCCTGTATTGTCCCTTATCTTCCTTATGGACGCCCCATTTTTCCCAATCAAGAACTTATGATGCTGCTGCTTTGCTCTCACCTCAGCCGTGAAAGAGCTCTGCTGACGTTCGTTGCTCATCTCGATCAATTGCTGTTTCGCCTTCTGCACATCATCCATAGGCCCACGAATAGTCACCTTGTCACTCTTGGATTCGGGTGTTGGAAATTTTATCGACACATTTCCGCACTCCTCCATTATCGACGAGATCAACTTTCCACCGGCACCAATGATGAAGTTGTAGTACTCTGGCGGAATAACAATCTCCTCAGTCACAATATCACTCAACTCATCCTGGATCTTCTTGATGCGATCACGCGCCTCCAGCACGTTCTCCTTCTTTCCCGTGATCACAATCACCTCATTCTCATCCCCTTCGGCTGGCAAGTCAATCTTCGTGTGAGTCTCATCGCGAATCTTCTTAATGTTCGCTCCACCCTTTCCAATAATAAACTTATGGAATTGCTTGAAGATCGGCAACTCCATTATGAACGATGACTCCTGCAACTCCTTCACGATCTTCAGCAAGTGTTTGCTGCACCGATCAACATCATCCTTCGGTCCCCTCAGCTTCACAATGTCGGTCTTATCATTGAGATTAGGGAACATTATCTGCACCTGCTTGAATCTCTCACGAATCTCCTTGATGTTCTCCCCCTTCGCCCCAATAATCGTCCTAAACAGACGATGATCAATGATCACGTCCTTCTCCTTCTCATTCTCCAACTTCTCAATTTTCTCCGTCAACTCCTTCTCCGCCTTCAACACACCCTCAATGGGACCCTCAATCCTGATCCTGTTCAAGCCATCCTTCTCCTCAATATTGATCACCACATCCAGTTCATCCTTGAGACGATTAATATTCGTTCCTGCCTTCCCGATAATATGCTTGTAGTGCTTCGGATTGACACTCATATCGCGATAAGTCAACTTATTCACGTAATCCTCAACAATAGCCGACAACTGATCACTCGCCTTATTCACCTGATCCGGTGGACCTTCAATCTTGATGCGATTATCGCCAAATTCAACGTGAACATTGATAAATTCAGCACTCAACTCCTTGATGTTAGCCCCCTTGCGTCCAATGATGTACTTATGGATCCATGCTGGAGCATTAATAGTCGTACTCTTGACGCTATTGGCTTTAGCACAAACCGTACTCAAAGCGTCACCCAAATGCTCTTGCGGTCCTCTCAAGATGATCGTATTAGTGGTTGAATCATTGGGCGGAATCTCCACTGAAACTCCCGTAAGTTGCAAAATCTCCTGAATTGTCGATCCTCTATTGCCCGAAACATACTTATGCTGCTCACGTGGCACTTCCATGCTCACCGTTGTACACTTACTCTCCATCTCCTTGAAGATCGCCTCAATTCTCGATTTTGCCTCAAACACACCCTCCTTCTCACCCGTTATGATGATCTCATCCTTCATCACGGACTGCGGTGGAACATTAATTCTTGCTCCTGTCTCTTCAATCATCTTATTCAAGTTCTCATTGAAGGGTCCAAGAATGAATGGATGATAGATCTTCGGCACAACAATCTTCTCCATTGCCTTACGACTCTGCTCATCACTGATCGTCTTGATTTCATGTTCAGCCTTCTCGATACCCTCCTTAGTCCCGGCAATCGTTATCAATTCGCTATCATCAGAGATATTGGGCACAGAGATCTTGGTTGAAGTCACCTTCTCCAGCTCCTTCAACCTCTCACCCTTCTTGCCCAAAATCCAACGATGATGCTCCTTAGGGATCGGCACCTGCTTACTCGCCTGAGTCTGGAAGTGCACCAGAATCTTACGGCGAGCATCCAACACCTCAGAATGTTTTCCCGAAATCAAGAATGTCAACGACAGATCCTTCCCACTTGAGATCTCAATGTGCGCTCCAGTGTCCTTCATGATGTTCTGACAAGTGCGCAGAGATTCACCTTCGCCAAATTTCTCAGAATCAAACTTGCGCTCATTGGACGGGACACGAAACACCTGCAAGGGCAAACACGACACATTTTATCATCCCAATGTCGCTCCAATTTTTTTTCTCGCCCTCCTCTCTGTAATTCTCCCGATAAGCTGATAACTTTTCTGGTCACTTACTTGAGTCACAACGCTACTTCCAACTCTCATATTGGTTGAATTATGAGCTGGCATAGCCGGTGTTGAGCTCTCGGGTAGAGCCGGGAACAAATCATCATAGTTGAATCCTGCCGTTTGTTCGGCCATCGGTAAAGTACCTGATTAAGATTGCAAAAATGAGACTTTTCAGTTTCTTTTCATTTGATAAAACATTATCGGGAGTGTTTTAGATTGATTTAATATTCTGGGATATTAAAAAAAGATTCAAATGCAATCAAAAACAATTAGATGTTTGAAAAAGATTCAACTGTTTCGTTGTGGACTATTTTAAAACGATTTAACTGTTTGAAAAACAATTTGGAACATTAGAAACAGTGAATTAATATATCTTATGATCAAGGAAGTTTTTCAAGGTCAAATGTTTGAAATTCTCTTTTCTAAAACCCTCGCCTTGAACCCCCAAACCCATTATGATGGGTACTCATTTGAAAGGTCTTTAAATTTCCTACAATCCTAAATCGGTTTCAGCCGGTTTAAACTTAAACAGGGCTTAAACCAGTTTTAAACCGGAAGTTGATCTCGAGTCTTAATCCTATCATGTGGGTACTCATTTGAAAGGTCTCTAAATTTCCAACACATTTAGACCAGTACTGAAAAAGTTTGTAAAACTAAAAACTAACACTTTTACCCCCCCCCCCCCCCAATTCTGAGATAAATCTTTAAGTCTTAAATCTTTAAATCGGCCTATTCTGATTCATATTCTTAGATAAAGATCTTTAATTCTAAAGTGTCAAATGTCTTTAAATTTTTATAGTTGTAGATTTGGAATTCTACGCTAAAGTTTTACAGACTTAAAGCTGTCAAATGTCTATAAATCACCTTTAATTTAAAAGCTGGTCGCGAGGACCTTTTAAACCTAAAAAGTTAAAATCAAAAGTTTCGAACTGTCTTTTCAATGGTTTTACTAGCTTCAAATCGATCAAGTGGGTACTCATTACGTTTTTTTTTAAGAATTTCATCAAACCCATTTGACATGAAAGCAACAGACTTGACAGACTTTATCTTCTCACTATCTCCCTCATTCCTAAACGCAACGTGTTTTTTTTAAGCACAAATAATGCCTTAGATACAGGACTTTCTGGATATTTGTGGGTCATTTGTTTGAAATAATATTAATAAAAAAAATGGTAGGTAGTTTGAATCGAACTCTTTTAATAAACTTGTTTAAACAGGCATATGAAGCCTATTCATAGCAGAGACGCAACCCCCAAAACAATTTAGCAAATACACATTATCAGCCGAAACACAGGTGCAAAATTAACAAATTGCAAAAAATAATCATTTAAAAAGTTATTTTTACCAGAAATTTCCTCCATCGTTGCTAATGTAGTCTGAATTCAGAAGAGATAAGTCCTATTCCAATCCAAGTCGTTACAGTAGCACTGAAAAAAAGAAGAAAAAAAGATTCTACGTAAGAAGAAAACTCATTTTCATTGATAGTGTGTGTTTGTTGGCAAAAGGTGATTGACGCGAAGAATAAAAAATTTTGGCAAAATGAATACGAAAATGAGGGACAAAGAGGAAATGCATGTGAAAAGTCAAAATTGAGTGATTGGAGTGCACGATGGCGCACAGACAGACTTTGGGTCAAGGGCCACGTGAGAATAAAACACAACTGAGACTTCCGTCACTCTTACTGTTTCTGTATTGTGGTTGACTTTAAAAAAGTTCGACATAATAGCAGGACAATGTGTGCATCCAGTAGGGCAAATAAGTGGAGTTTCTCTTTATTATGAGGAATAATTTTTTCTTTCTTTGAATTTGTGATATATTTTTGATAAATTCAACAAGTAGAAGAGGAAAGAATAAGGAATGAAAACGTCATTGTTTTACATTTTCTTTTTCTTTTACTTTCCAAGTGATTCTGCAATTGCAGCATTACAATATATAAAAAGGAAGAGGACAATGAACTTGGCTCCCTGACTCATTTTTTTGTTTTCTCAATAAATCTTATGTATTTTTTTTTAATTTTTGTTTTATATTTTGAAAAACTGATTTTTCTCAAAATTATTGCCCACCATAAAAAGAAACTTTAACAATAAATTGTGCTGTAGTTAAAAAGTTTGTTTTTTTTTAAATTGATGTTAAAAATATTTCTCAATGGTATCCTCCAAGACGTAAGGATGAACATTGGGATTGAGACGCTCCACAGGATACCCATTGCGATCGATGATAAAGATGGTGAAATTGCAATTGATAAATCCACCCATATTTCCTGGCCTCTCAGCTTTTAGGAACTTGTAAAGGTTCGACACCTTCGAGCCGTTGACCTTCCAAAAAAAAACGAACCAGTCATTCACCAGGAAAAAACTGTTTTTTTTTCCTTTTTCAATAGAAAATTCAACTTACATCAATCTCTTGAAATAAATCACCAACACGGAGGTGCTCTTTGTCGATCATATTTATGATTTCTCTCATGGAATTCCTTGGGCCAAATTGTGAGCATGGGTAAAGGAGAATGGCAAAATCGTGATCCTCATACTTTCGATTGAGCGTATCCAATTGTTTGAATTTACCCAGTGTGGCAGCATCATTTGACGATATATTCACAATCAGACACACTTTCCCCTTATACACCTCCAGCGATATTGTATTCCCATTAGCATCGATCTCACTAAAGTCATAGATTGATTTTGGTGTTGGTAGAGTTGTCATTTGATCCACAATATCCATTTTCTTCTAAGTTTTCCTTAATCCCCTTTTTTATTCTATTTCTCCTCAAATAAAAATATCTTCCGAGTGTCTCTTCTACTTAATGGACAAAAATTGCTTCAACACTTTTACTTTTTCTTAACCACAAGAGATTATATTTATCCACCTTTTCACGTCAAATGCACTCTTTCAACTGTGAGTCTACCGCAAAGGAGACAAGTGTTTTATAAGGCACACATTTATGCCAATTCGCTTAATGTGCCACTAATTCGACAGAATAAATTAAATTACCAATTTGTATTTAATTGTACTTAGACAAGCATTTTTTTCTTCTAGTCACCCCTCCCTTCTAGACATTTTCTCTTTTTATTTTATTTTTTACGAATGATAATAAGTTCCTGGCTTTTGTTCCCATTCCCGTCGACTTCTTTCCTACGCGGTCTTCTTTCTTTTGGATATCCTCTGATGACCTGATTTTTTCATTCCATAAAACTATTCTTTTCGTTTAAAAAAAATATATTTGTTTGTTTGTTATTGCAAGTTATGAACATTAACACTTTACTGGAATTTTGTGATGTTTTTTTTATTACTTTCTTTTCGAGTGTTGATCAACACAAACTTGGTGCAAGTGTTGAGAATTTAATTGGATTTTATTCTTGATGTATAATAAAAGGCTTTGTAATTAACATTTACAGTAGAATAGTCGCAAAGACCAAAAAGTATAGCAGAAGCACTGAAGTGTTAAATAAATGCCACTAGTGTCTTCTTGTTACCAACTTCACAATGGTTTACCGAGGAAAAAAATAGATAGTTTTAACACTTGAATGCAAGTCCTGCACTTTTGAGTATCCAACGATCGGATCTCTCACTCACTCGTTATTGCTGTCAATATCTTTTATCTCGCTCTATTTGACATGTTAGCAACGAAGTGTTAATTTAAGAATAATTTTTTTCGAGAGTTTAAATCGAAGTGTTAAAATTGTTTATTTGCATTGAAAAAGTTAAATACCAGTTAGTATACCAATGATTTTATTTTATGCATAAGTTTTTTTTTTGTAAAGTTGACCAGAAAAAAGAACTTCCTCCTGAAGTCAAATCCAAATTTTTTCTAAGTGACTACAAGTAGAATTATTATGATTTTTATATTTCAAAGTTTTCTTATGGTGTTGTCACACGGAAATATTTTGAAGTGGAAAACGTGGAAAACCGTCAAATTTTCAATAAAAATTTAAGTCAATAATGCAGAAAAACTGATAGGGGAGAGCGGGGAGATCGATCACAAATTTGATGTCTCACTTTGGGAGAGTTTTCCAGAAAAACCGGATTGGAAATCTGTTTGTCTTTTTGAATACCCTTGGGTATATTGACTTTATAAAACAGGCCTGATTGAATCTGGAAAATTAATAGGTTTTTCTGCAGAATGGAAAAATTAGAAAATGATATTTTGCTTTAACACTCGCTCCAAGCTCAAGGAAAATATGTTCTATCACTCTTTATGGCAATTTTCACAAATAAAAACTTTCGAGCGATTGATATTTTGACACTTTTTGTAAAGAAATGCAACTGCGCCATTTCACATAAATAATCTGAAAATAGAAATTTCCATGCAAATTGGTCTTGATCGAAACTTCCCCGCGTGTTGTTTAGATACTCAAATAACCATAGTTAAATTTCTTTCGCTTTTCTCATAAAAATAATTATGCAATTAGCTTTAGAAAGCATCTAGCTAACATAAAAAAATGCAAAATCATGACCATATTCGACTAGAGTCAAATAAATAGAAGAAAACTGAAATCTTCAGACGTAGCTTTTTCAGTTGAAAAATGCTTTTAATATCTACTAAACTAATAATAGCAGGACAACAATTCTTTTAGGAAGTTAGCATTTTTATGCCTCCTTTCAATTCATAGTAATTTAGTCTAGGTCATTTCGAAGGGTAAGAAATAAAACGCCTTGATCGAATCTGCCTCTGATCGATCTCCCCGCTCTCCCCTATTTGAAAAACCCAACCCTAGACTAATAAACAATTCCTTTGCCAATTAAAATTCCCCATTCGCTCCTTTACGGTTGTTCAAGGTAAGAGAGAAAGAGATCAAAAACCTTTTATCCAAAGCACAACATTTCTTTCACTCGATTTGAGACGATTGAGTGACCGTAACACCGAATTGATTAGACCGGAAGTTTCCACCGGTAATAAGAATTTATGAATGATTTAAACAGTGCGCCACCCTGCGATGATAATCTCAAGGTCAAAGCACCACGAACTTCTCATTCATGAATGGATTTGATTAATAAAATTCCTAAAATTCATAATGAAAGGAGAAAAAAAAGTTGAAAAAAACAAAGATATTTTAATTATTTTCCTTTTCTTCCTGTGAAGATAAGGACTTTTAAAGACTCAACAAACAATTTTCAACAGAAGTAAGATAATTTTTTATTTAGAAAAAATATTTGTTATTTTTTTTTTCATCTGTCATTCTTAAGGCTACGAAGGCTATAACAAAGGATTCTGAGACAAGGATGAGGATGCTGGATCGCAAGACCCATTTGGGCTGCTAAAGTAAGCACTGAGCGAGATGAATTTCTCTCGAAGCAGCCTCCCAATGACTTGAGAGTCTGGTGAATGTCCGATACACGTGGCAACAGACACAAGATAAGAACTGAATGTCTTTTTGCCATTTTACGCAATCTCGGGATCGCGACTTCTCGGCAAGTCTCTCTCCCCAATCCGTGCTCTTCTCCTCCGCGCTCTGGGATAAAAATGTGCAGAGAATCGTGTCGATGGCACGAGGAGAAGTGCACAAGATGCCACATTCAACTGGGAGATGGGGTCAAAGTCGAGGAATTTGGGGGGTATTTTTCATTCAAAAAAAGAAATTTCTCATGACGTGTCATGGAGAAAGACGAGTTTTTTTCTTCTTCTTCTCTCTTGCCTGCCTGGCCAGCAAGTACTATACTGTCTCGAGCTCGCACGCACACATTAAATTGTCTATTTTGAGACGCTCCCGTGTCCCCGGGGAAAAGGCAAATGCCACCCCCAGAAGCGCAAAATGGTGTGAAAGGGGTTGAAAAATATCAAAAGTACTCACTCTACTGCTCTCCAGTAAGTCCGGTTTAGAATAAGATCAAGTTCACAAATCCAGCTTGAACCACCTACGTGTCAAAATCCCTGAAAGCACACGTCGTACAAGTTTATCAGATTGGTTAAAAAGTCAATCAAATAGTCACAGTTGCATGTTAAAAGGCACACAAATCGAACAAGTGATCAATGGTGAATGGAATTAATTATGTAATTGATGGGAAACGCACCGGGAGACTGTGAAATTTCCTCAAATATGCGATGCAATGAGAAAAAATTATTCTCACCGTCTGACAGTACTAAAAAGATGGACGTCCACGTGAAGTTGCCGGCAAATCGCCTTTCCGGCTGCCGCACTGCGAGAAAAACTGCCCTAATCCGCGGCGAATTGCCCGACACAGCTCGACTGGTCACGAAAGAGCAGCGAAGATAAATCCGTTAGCCATGAGTAAAATATTTCAGATACCAGTAGCAAGAAAATCGCAAACAATTTTATCAGTCAACTTGCAGCCAACTAATTTTAATTTTTGAATTAGGCTATAGAGGTAGAATGGCTAATAACCGGCATATACTTACGACTTAAGTCTCGTTCTTTTCCATTTAACAGCATACGAATTTTGAAGACTTAAGTTGAAAGTGTATGATGCTGACTATAAAAATGGCAAAGCACACGCCAAGTTTAGCTTTGCAAGCTGGGATTCGGTGGGCCACCTCGGGATGTAATGCAATTCGCTTATCAGCTGAAACTTGCTGGTAAAGAGTACAGTCGAACAGTGACCATATATAGAATCCACAGCGACCCTTATGAGTATATCGTATAGTTTCCAAGGTATATCGCGTGTATGAGTCGTTTTATGAGCATGTCATGCAGTTTCAAGGGTCGCTGTGGATTCTATATACGGTCACTGTTCGACTCTACTCTTTACCACCAAGTTTCAGCTGATAAGCGAATTGCATTACATCCCGAGGTGGCCCATCGGAATCCCAGCTCGCAAAGCTAAACTAGGCGTGTGTTTTGCCATTTACTTCTACTGGTATAACGAGCAATTAAACATGTGGTGACTCAGAAGGTGAAGTCCCCAATGAATTACTCGTTCATTTCATTTTCATTTGATTCTTGGAAGTGATGATGAGATGTTGCGCGGAATCTCAACGACTTCTTTCCAGGTCACACTCACCTCCACGGTCACACACACCTACCGCCACCTGTCGGTGAGGACATGCTGGTGGCGTCGCTGCGGGGCCTCCTGGTCGTGCTGGCGCTCTCCGTGCATGAGCTGTTTGAGGGTCTGGCCGTTGGCCTTGAGTCCTCAGCCGCCAGTGTGTGGTACATGTTTGGCGCCGTGGCGGCTCACAAGCTCGTGCTGGCCTTCTGTGTGGGCGTTGAGCTCGTCGTGACACGCACACGTGGCTACCTCGCCGCCATCTATGTCACAACATTCGCCGCCGTGAGTCCCATCGGCATTGCCATTGGCATTGGTGTGTCGGCGGCGGGTGACGCCGCGGCGACATCAGTACCGGCGGCGGTGCTTCAGGGTTTGGCCACGGGAACGCTGCTGTACGTGATCTTCTTCGAGATCCTGTCGAAAGATCGATCAGGACTGATTAAGTACATTGCCACGGTCTTTGGATTTGCCCTGATGTTTGGCCTTCAGTTCCTCAGTGAGTCCTCTTATAACCTCACTTTATTGCTACTGCTTTTAACTTCATTTTCTCCCTTTGGCGTAATATAGCCGGTCACGAACACAGTCATGGCGACGATGGACACGGACACAGCCATTCGCGGAGGAGATAAGAACGAAACCCCAGAGACTTCAGACAAAGAAAAAAAAAACAAGCAAATTACTACATTTTTTTTTAATTTGTACTTAAGAAAATAAAGAGAACAAAGAAAAAACAACTGCCTAATTGCTTTTCCTTAGTAAACCCTCTGCGCTATCACGAGATGTCTCAAGATAACTGCGATTGTTTAATTAAATTGGAGAGGAAATTGAAGAAAAAAAGAGTGTCAATTGCTGCTCTGATTTCCTTTTGATTCGCAATCTTATCAAATATGTAAGAAATGGAGAAAAAAGGTCAAGAAAGAACCAAACAATCTATGAGTCATGATCTCAACATAACCTCAATTGGATTTAAAGCGAATTTTCCGATCATTTTCACACAGAAATCCACTTTTATCGCCATTTGGAGGTTAGAAAACTTGATATTAGGTTAGACGCCCTCAAGTAGGCAAATCCCACAGGTTTTCCGGCTCGATTTCCATGAAAATCACTTTCATTGCGTTTCGCCAACGTCTGTCAGGCTCGAGAAAACCGATTTTCCGCAGAAAAACTGCGAGCAAACACTCTCCCTCACTCCGCTTGACGTTTCGCCTGTCAAGACTGTCAAGCCTGTCAAAGGAGGAACTGTGAGCCGACTTGCCATTTGGTGGCGGAAACGCATTTGAAAGCGATAAAGTGTTTTAACGGCGTTAAATTGCTTTTTAAACGCATTTCATTGCAGTTAATCCTATTTCAAACAGTTAGAAAGTGTTCTAAATGTGTTTTAAAGCGTGTAAAAAACGTTTTACATCTGTTTAAATGCGTTTTAACGCATTTTGAACTGTCAGAATGCGTCCTAACAGTTCAAAATGTGTTTCAACGCATTTAAATCCATTACAATGCGTTTTAGCGGCGTTAAATTGCGTTTTAAACGCATTTTAAACTGTTAGAAAGCGTTTCAACGGTGTTTCATTGCATTTCAACGAATTTGGAAGCTTTTAACGGTTTCATATTCCATTTTAACACATTTTAAAGCGTGTAAAAACGTTTT
>CAKKOB020001657.1:0-19578 GCA_918844115.2 Phlebotomus perniciosus
CTTATAAGAAAGCTTTCTAAAGCTGTTTAAGAAAACTTTTGTCTAAAGTTGTTTGAGAAAGCTTTCTAAAGCTGTTTAAGAAAGCTTTTTTATAAAGTTGTTTGAAAAAACTTTATAAACCTGCTTGAGAAAGCTTTCTAAACCTGTTTAAGAAACCTTTCCAAGGCTTTAAGAAAATGTGCAAAAGCTCTTCATCATTTTCAAAATCTTAGCGAGAATTTCAAAAACTATAAAAAAAAACATTCGAAAGCTTTACAATTTCTGCAGAGATTTACAGCAATTTTAGAAAGCTCTGAGCCAACGAACATTTTTAGAGTTCGAAAATATCTTTGAAATCTCCAGAAAATTTTTGAAAACTCTTTAAAATAAATTACTCCAGCTCTTCCTTGGAAGCTTTCAAAATTACTTGACTTAATCTTAGCATTTTCATTCAACTTCCTAAAGCTCTTGCGCACTTCCATTGAAATGTACAGTACTTCTGATCATAATATCTCCCCCTTGTTAAATCATATCGACGGCTCCAAACTGAACTATTATATAGGGATTCCTTAAGAGTTAGCATAGTTCAGTATAGGGCCGTCGATATAAGATATATTGCTGATCTCGTATGAAAAATCGTAGGAATATTCGCTGAATACTACTAAAGCCCAAAATTTTATTAAGAATTATTACATAAATTGGAATAAAAACACCTTTTCCCCAAAATATCTCCCCCTTGATTGCGTTTTGGGTAAAAATATGAGACACGCTCAGAACAAAACGTGCAATTAAGTCGCGAATTCTTTTAGAATATAAAGTGCAACACTTAAGACCATTTATTGTTTTTTTTTTTGGCGCGCAATCCTGAAACCATCGTCTTGCAATCCGCTTAATTTGTTCATCATTTCCATGCTGAAATTTCGGCAAGATATGAACCATTGTTTCCAGTAAATTAATCTATCGAATTAGCCTTCAATGTCAAAGCTCTGGTGGTGAAACATTTTACAAGAAATTCCACATCCAATTATTTGCCACAATAAATCTCCAT
Source organism: Phlebotomus perniciosus (assembly GCA_918844115.2). Taxonomy (NCBI): domain Eukaryota; kingdom Metazoa; phylum Arthropoda; class Insecta; order Diptera; family Psychodidae; genus Phlebotomus; species Phlebotomus perniciosus. The sequence continues at coordinate 1,028 of CAKKOB020001657.1, forward strand.
GGATAATTTTCTGTCTCTCGACAGTCTCAAAATGTATGCCTAAAGAATTTTTGCCGCACTAATTTATGCCTTTCATTTTGTGAATTATGGCAAATGTTAATTAGTAATTATTCACATTTTGCCCATAGTATTACTCATAATCTAACATATTGTCCTCGGCGCATTCGTAACGCCGCGCCATCGACTTGAGGAATTATATATTCTCTGTTCTTGTTGCTATTCTTATGGCTCTCCATTTCTTCTCTTTTGCACATTTATTGCTGAGCATAAGTCGCGTGTGGTGAGCATTAAAATCAGCACCGCGGCCCACGTGCAAGAATTTCATATATGAACAAGAGTTTGAGTGCCATGCCAACAGTGTTATTCATCTCTCTATATAGGATTAATGCTAATTATCTAAAGCAACCATTTTTAACATGAGCCTTCACATTAAATTTAAATAATAAATAATCAGCAGTTAGAGTTGAAAAGGCTTTAGATAAAAATTACTGTTTAAGAAAAGAGATTTAAATTTAAAAATAAGCTGGGATATGGGAATCCCAGCTAAAAATATAACTTTCACGAGGGATTATAACTAAACCAAGACCTTAATACGGTTATTGAGGTTCTTTGAAAAAAAAATGAAAACTTCAATCTCTATACCGAAATACCTTGGCTTCTGATTTATCAGGTGTTCCTGATAAATGAAGTGATTGAGATTGTATTTGTGCATTTCGTGCGATCTCCACTTCTTCACCTTCCGATATACCGCCCGTTGTCCGCAAGCTCACCGTCAATTTGGTCGTTTTCTGGCATGTTTCAGCATCGCGAACACGCCACGTGAGGGGGTGGGTGGGGGCGGCGCGGAAGGCGCACCAAGAATTCAACTCAAAACGTGAACCAGGAGAGTCTTCTGGGGCTGATTATCTCAGTGCTAATGCGCGATAAATGCAAATTTGCATTAGTGTAAATTATATGTGCGCATATTAGTCATTTTTGCTGTTTGGCTTTCGCGACTTGCTCTCGCGGATGCATGGCGAAAAGGTCCGGCGTGCAAATAAGGTGATTCATGAAACTGGATTTAATGCTGGGCAATGTAAGAATGAAATAAAAAAAAGATCTCTCCGCAAGAGAGAACTAATGTTGAGAAGGAGGAGAAAAAAAATCGCCAATAAATTCACGTTATATAGAGAGGGTGATCAATGTATGAGATAAATTGTTGATCTTAAATCACTGATCACGATCTACAAAATCACTCTCTCTCTCTCTCCAACACAGGCGATGTTTCTTAGCAATTTTCTGTGTGTTTCCTCATTAAATCAATTAGAGTCTTTCACTTAAATTAATTACCTAACGAGCAAATCATCGTGTAATGTGCGATAGGGATCATCCAGAAAAATACCTTTTAGAGAGAAAATTTTTTGAGATTTTGATCTTGAAATCTTTTGAATATTCACAAATCAATGTTGAGTTCTTTCGCTCTTCTTGCCGTCATGTTTAATTGCAGGTTGAGTGAAATGTTCTTGGTCTAAAGATGTCAGTTGGATTTTAGGAAATGATAAACTTGATTCTTAAGTATGTTATTTTAGAAAAGTAACAGCAATATTCCTGAAAAAACTGTTAAACCTTTAAAAATGTTGCAATTCGTTAGAAAGCTTTCCATGAAAACTTTATAAAAAAGCTTTCTAAGAAAGATTTCTAAAGCTTTGTATCAGAAAATTTTTAAAGTTTTCAATTTTCCAATTTTTCTTCAAAAGTTACCCAAAGCTTCACTTCGAATTAAAGAGCTTTTGGTCTATCAAATTAATTTTTTATACAGTATTCTAAAGGTTTTCACGAAATATTTCTAAGAAAGTTTCTAAAAAAAGCCTTCTAAGTAAGCTTTCCAAAAGCTAGAGTTTTCTTAGTAAGAATTCTACGAAAGCTTACTAAGAAAGCTTTCGTAGAAAAAAAGAAAGCCAGAGCTTTCAAAATAAGATTTTTATGAAGGCTTTCTAAATATTTCAAGGAAAGGTTTCCAAACCTTTCTAAGAAAGCTTTTTAAATAAAAAGCTTTATATGAGAACTTTCTAAAAAAGCTTTCCAAGAAAGGTTTCTAAAGCTTTGTATGAAAAATTTCTAAAGCTTTCTGTGAAGGGTTTCAAAACTTTCTATGAAAGCTTCCAGAAAATCTGCAAAAGCTCTCTAGAATTTTCAAAAGCTTAGCGAGAACTTCAAAAGTTGTAAAAATTATCCGAAAGCTTTACAAATTTTCCAGATTTTTCTTTTCAAATGCGTGTAAATTTCCGCAGAGCTTTTACATTAATTTTAAAAAGCTTTTAGCTAAATCAGCTTGCATTTTTTAAATTCCTCCTGAAATTACACTTTAGAAAAATCACCTGGTAAGTCGAGAAAGGCCCCACAAGAATTTCTCGCACAATTGATTGTGGGTTCAAATGGGAGTAAAATATCCCCAAAATGGTCCATTGTGGGTGAGAGTGTTTGGATTCTGAGGGGTGCAAATGTGTCTCCCGCCGTAAAAAAGAGAAGAGTCACAAGCGACGTGTGCAAATTGTCAAACATAGACACAAAACTCAAATACAGTGCAATCGGTCCACCTGCAAAAACACCTCTTTCCTTCACAAGTAAACAACACCCCTTTAGTTTGTCTCTTCTCATAATACGGGCTCTTTTTCGGGGGGAGGAGATGGTTGTTCATGGACAATTTAGTGCCCCCTTTTTTCCAACCCACCCCCCACACACACCCAACCACATAGAATTTTTCTGCACTTGTGTACCCTTGTTCATCATGTGACTGGTACAGAGACCCTCCCTCAAAGGCTGTTGGGTGAAAAAAAAAGAGAGCGAACGAACCCAAACATTTCCCGCTTGTTTTTGGTGTTTTGTTGAATATACAAAAGTCTCGATTCTCGATTTTTGGCCCACCACTTGCCTTCTCCGGGAATTTTTTTTGCACCATTTTCCGCGCACACCTACACCCTCGCATCCCAGCCGAATGAGACAGGAGGGGGTGGTTTGTGAATTTAATGCCTAAAACGCGACCAAAAATGAAAAGGTGTTTCACATAGTTTCTCTTAGAGTGGTTTTTTGTCCACACACCATGGGGTGTAACACAATAGTCACAAGTTGTGGAAACATAGGCGCAAATATGCAGTGGCTGGATGGTAAATGCAATTTTCCAGGATGAGAAGGAGAATTTTCACTGGATTTTTGACCACTTTCAAGAGGAGCAGCACGAAAAATAGCAAAAATTCTTCAGAGCAGATTTTCAGTGAAAAATATATAAAACACCCAGAGATATTTGAATCCTGTTTGCTGGGAAAAATCCAACCCATAAGTCACTTAAAAATTCATGGACTTCTGGTTGAAGTTCGTGTTGTGCAGAAAATTGAATTAGGAACCAATTGAGGGGCAATTTCTTAGGGGGAATGTATGGCATCGATTGGTAAATGCCTCGAGGGATAATCGAGGGGTGAAAATCCTTATGACTCAAAACTTAGAAACCAGCTTCAATGCGACAAAAATCAATTTTATTATCCAACCCATCGATGTAGAGCATGAGGAGTATGTTAAAAAAAAATCCAAAATAGACTTTTTTATGTCCAGCGACTCTCCTGCTTTTGTGCCCTGTCCCATGGAGTCAAAACTCATTTCGATGACTATAATGAAACTCAATTAAATTGTCTAAATAAATCAATTGATGAGGAGGACAAACGTCATTCTCTTCACTGTCTCCACATCAATCCATCGTCCATCCACCATCAGAATCTACACACTCACACCCCCAATCATCCCTGATAGTCATCGCTGGACTATGGCTTGGAAAAAGAAGAGGCAAAATGTGGAGAGATGATGATTGAATCGATTTGAACAATAGTGTCGCTTAATTTGGACAGAGGAATACACAGTGTGGGATGAAAAAAAATTGCGAAAACTTTGCCCACCCCCCAAACCCTGATCCTGGCCCAGGCACAGGGATTAATGAATCGAAATTCTCCTGCACTCAGTTCACAATTTTATACATCGCCTCTCTCTGACTATTTATTTTCCACTGATTTTTCCTGCACTTCCCGCCCCCTCATCTCCGCTGGACCGGAAAACAGATCACAAGGGGAGGGGGTGGAGGGGCTAAAAATTGATTGGTGGACAAAAGGATATAGAGGAAATGTTGAGCTTTCAACAATAGATGGAGAGGGATATAAGTTATTTTTCGAAGAAAGCAATGAAAATGCATTTTGCGACGAGAATTAGCAGATTAAGATAATAAGGGAAAGCATGGAAATTTTGGACAATTTGAAAATATTAATTTAAATTTATTGTAAAGACGGAAATTTTACTATAAATTTCTGTTGAATTTGAAGTTTCTATCAAATTTTAACACTTGGAATCAAGGGGGAGATATTATGGTTGTAAATTTGAATGGAAGTGCATATGAGCTTTTAGAAATGGAGTGGAAGTGCTAAGATAACTCAAGCAGTTTAGAAATCTCCTAAGAGCTGAAGTTTTCGAAAGTTCTTCAAAAGCCTGTGAAGTTTTTTTTTTAAGTCTTTTTGAAAACGTTCAGAAGCTTCTATGGAAATTCGTAAACTTTGAAAAATGTAAGCTAGATTAGCTAAAAGCTTTCTAAAATTAATGTAAAGCTTTACAGAAATTTACAAGCATTTGAAAAAATCTGGAAAATTTGTAAAGCTTTCGGATATTTTTTAGAACATTTGAAGTTCTCGCTAAGCTTTTGAAAATTCTAGAGAACTTTTGCAGATTTTCTTGAAGCTTTCATAAAAAGCTTTAGAAACTTTTCTTATAGAAAGCTTTAGAAATCCTTCTTAGAAAGCTCTAGCTTTCTTTGGGAAGCTTTTTTGGAAAGCTTTTTTTTAGAAAGCTTTCTTAGAAAACTTGTTTTAGAAAGCTATCTTTGGAAAGATTTCTTAGAAATCTTATTTAGAAAGCTCTAGAAAGCTTTTTTTAGAAGCTTTTTTAGAAAGATTTCATGAAAAGCTTTCGAATACTGTATAGAAAATCAAATTGATAGGATAATGGTTCTTTAAAGCTTTCGAAGTGGAACTTAGGGGAATTTTTCAAAAATATGTGCAAACGATTGAAGTGATGTACGTCGTTCTCACCATAATATTTTCCCCTTGCTTGAAATTTTATGTTCCAATATTTTTCTACATAATTTTTCTCCCTTTTCTTCTTCCAATTTTTAAAAGAAGGATATTCCTTCAATATTTCCAAGTGGTTTTTCCTAATCTTAAAACACTTTTAAGCATAATGTATAATGCATAATGATATATGGCCGATCAAACCCCTTTGAATATTAAAATACTCTGCCAGAAATCATCTGTCAATGATTCCCGGTGACATTATCCAACCACTCTCGCATAAACGCCGCCTCTCCATGCCCACGTGGAACTCCCGCATTGAGTGGTTTCGCGAAACTCCCCCCACCAACTCCCCTTCCCCGTCAAAAGAGCGAGTTGTGTCAATTCAGTCGACAGTTCAGCCCCGAAAAAATCGACGAAGCCCCTCAGCAAAATGTACATGAAATATAACACACACGCGAAATTTTTACGTTCTCTCTCTCTCTCTGTACTTCGCATTCTGATTAAACATTAATTAATGCAAACAATGGGTGAAAATATAAAAAGCATCGACTGGACGAAATAAATTAGGGTTTAATTTTTTTCCGTTTGTACACATTTGGGAGAGAAATTGTGTGTTTGGGGGTGGTTTCCGTTTTCGGCTGCTAGCGATTTTTCCCACTCCCCTCCACCTCATTTGCCTCCTCCAACATAACACATGATGCAAAAAAAAATCCTCGAAATTCTGCTGCTGTCTCCCATTTCGTGTGGCGAAAATTGTATGCGTTTTCAACCCATCCACCCGCTCCCCCAGCCCCCCTTTTCTGGGTGGATTCGCGGAAAAAAGCAGCCGAAATGTGTGCTCAGTGCCACCCACTTGGCGGCCGTGTGGGGTCTCTTTTCTGGTCGCCCGATGATAAATGACAATTGAATTTTTAATTCCATATATTGTTCTCAATGTAAGAGGCGGCGCGGGTTGGAGATGGAGAATCATTTCGTGTGTTTGTGAAATATTTTTTAAAAGCCCACACCATCATTGGGAGCTTTTAGCGGGTGAAATTGCACCCTCACGTGGAAAAAAAAATGAGAGAGAAAAGAACAAATGCGACTCATTCGATTTGTGAGGGTTGGAAAGCAAAATATTCCATTTATGGTGCAAAAATGAGGGTGATTTTCAATTGGACTTTTTCTTTTGGCGAGGCCAAATTTTTCGAGGTGTGGTATATTTTTTGCAAATTGGTTTTTCAATCATTCATTTTTCCCATTTTTTTATTACTTACTTTATAATTAAGAATTATGGAGGCTGCATTGAGAAAGTCGATCAACATCTTACCTGAAAGAAGAAGAAATAAAAGATAAATTAAATAAAGTAAAGAGATGTTTTTTCTTTAATTTTTTTTTAAGACAGTATTCCGTGAGTTTGACTTCGAAATAAAGAGCTCAAAAAATTCTTGATTACCCTGTAAAATATTTTCTCACGCGGAACATATGCAGGAAATTTCCTTGGGTATTCCCAATGGAAGTCCACTAAGAATTGACTATGAAATTCTGTAGAAAATTCCTTTAAAAGATAGGAATATTCATATGAAAGTCGCTCGACATTTCCTATGGAATTACTATGGAAAACATATCATATGATGCTTTTTATGTTTCTATTTATTTCTTTTAAAAGAAAAATTCAAATATATTCCGTTAACTTTGAAATTCTTTGATTTTTCTCCCTATTATCCTAAATCAATCTCAAGGATCGACCTTGCTGCAAATGTAACGCCATCTCAAACTAAAATTTATTGCACTCTTGTTTTCGTGAAAATGTTTCCACGCGTCAACAGCTCTTGTGCCACCTAATCCGCGAAGGTTAGCTTTCATTGGGTGGTTCGCGAAGGGGTTAAATTTATCTATATCGCATTCGCAAGCGCCGAAGTTCCGCGGAAAGCCATCGCGTCCAGATTGTGAAAGTGGCATTTGTGCAAGCGGCAATGTATCATTTTATTTCACGTGCTTTTCATGCTCTTTCCCATTTTGTCTGGCGGGATTCTTTTTATTTCCTCCCTGGTATAGTGGCTTTTTTTCGCGGACGCGCGATGCCCAGTTTGTCCAGGCAGAGAGATGCCTTTTTCCCCGAATAGGAAATTGAGAATAAATCACCAACTACGGGCCATTTTAATGAAACACTCTGGAAACATGCTATCTCTCTCGGTTACACATCATTTGGGTATATTAATTTTTTCTCTCATCATTTTGTAAATTTCTTTTTTTAGGGGGGAAAATTTTTTTGAATGTTGAATGTATGTGTGTTTGTGAAATTTTTCTCTGGGTGCTTTTTTCTGCGATCACATATAGCGAGGGTTGCACTCCAACAATCGGATTTATCTTTGAATTTATGCCACTTTTTTCGCACCCACTCGGTACTAGAGAAAAAAAAAGACTCTTCGTGCCCATTTGTAACATTCATGAGGATTTTGTGTTCATATAATTTTGTCCACCAAGCCATTTGATTGTGATAAGTTTCCTAGTGCAGTGATTGCAAGTTTTACCCTTTGTAGCAGGCAATGTGTGTGTGCCCCAGTCGGCAGCACATGATGCATTTTCGAGCAATCACGCATCTGTTGATGGGAATTGATGAGATATCAGTCTTTGCTTTGGCTCTTCGTGTCAAAATTTGCATATGTTCTAAATAAACTTAATTACCCACGACGCTTGACCACTTTGGCTTTTATGACTTAATTTTTTTACACATTCCATCCACGAAAGACAAGTCGATGGAAGATTATTGGCACCTTATGTCTGTCTCCGAAAAATTTCCCATTGATATTGTTTTAAGTATCACACAGTTATAGCCTCGTCTCAGGGTGAATTCTTTCCCAATCGTATACTTCTTTATCCATCTCGTTGGAGGGTAATTGCCCCAGTAAAATGTCGAAATACGTGAAATTTCATTGGGAATTATCAGGCACTCATGAGCAGAAAATTATGAGTTCACGCGAGTTATTTTCTTAATGCATTGCGCACTTTTTATCATTATTTTTATTAATATTATTAAATAAGGTTGGAATATCGTCTCAGCGAATGCCATGAAGATTGCAATATGCAGCTAAATGGTTTATATCATCATCATTAACGAGGATATGCAAGCTATTTTATTCATGCATGGTCATACATTCGGTGTAAAAATAAGCAGGAATGAGAGAGAGAAAATTTTCAATTTTATTACCTACAATCGTAATAAATTTTTTAATCGGCACACTCTTGTAAATGATTAAAAGATGCTCCCTTTCAATATTGTCTTGCCTTTTTTTCTCGCCTATATTATCTCACATTGCTATTTCTTGCACCTTAATCAACGATGGCAATTTTAAAAAATTATTATGGTTTTTTTGTCACTAAAAAACATGTCTTTTTTACCATTTCGCCCCTTTTTCATTTAATTCATTTTCATATGAACAGCACGCCTGGGCAATATTCAACACACAATTGCTAATTACATGTATTTTCTTAGTCAGAAATAATAAATTTAAGAACATAAATTCCGAGGTGAAACTGCCTTAATTACTTAGCAGAGGAATGAGGTTAAAAATCACAGTGCTTTCATAGAGAGTTGTTGGTGAGCGCACCAAATTGAGGGAGAGAGAGAGAGAGAGAGACTTCTGGCCATCACAATCATTTGCCACAAGTGCTAAAGTGCACAATCTAATGAGCAATCTCCAACCCCCTCACCCTCGCCCCCAAATAATCATTAAAACACTCTCACATAGAAAAATCCTGGCCACAATGTTAATTTATTGGAGGCATCGTATCGAGATCGACTGAGTGTTTAATGCATGTTACACAAAACTCTTTTACAATTATAGCTCATCTACATAAGTTGAAATATAACCGTACAATATAGGTATGCCTTCAGGAATTGCTAATATAGTCGCGTTATTTGTACGAGGGGCGGAGCGCTAAGGGAATTGGGGACGCAGTGATTGAATTAAGGAAATATTTTACAGGTTTAAGAATTGATTCTTCAAATAAGAAAGCTTTTCAGCTTTCCAAATGTATCAAAAATTTTCAAAATCGGTTGAAATTTGAATGCATGAAGTGATTTAATGTTTTTCGATGTTTTTTAAAGCTTTTTGAAAATTCTAAAGAGCTTTGGCAGATTTTCTCGAAGCTTTCATATAAACCTTTAGAAATCTTTAGAATCCTTTCATAGAAAGTTTTAGAAATCTTTTAGAGAAAGCTTTAGAAACCATTTTAGAAAGTTTTCCTACAAAACTTTATAGAATTTTTTTTTATAAAGCTCTCCTAGCAAGCTCAAGATCCCGTTCTTAGAAAACTTACTTAGAAAGCTCTAGCTTTTTTTGAAAAGATTTCCTATATAGAAAGGTTTTTCGAAAAGATTTCCTAGAAAGGTTTTTTGAAAAGATTTCTTAGAAAACTTTCTTAGAAAACTTTTTTGAAAAGATTTCTTAGAAAGCTTTTTTGGATTTCTTAGAGAGCCTTTCTGAAAAGATTTCTTTGAGAGCTTTTCTGAAAAGATTTCTTAGAAAGCTTTCTATGGAAAGTTTTTTTTTAACAAAATGTGGAAGTGCTGGAAGTATTGTACTCCTTTCTGATCATGATATGCTCCCCCTTGATATTTAGTAAAAAGCGCCTGAAAATCTGGACTTACTCGCCCCTAAGGATTATTTTATAGCAATAAATGGCAAATACAATGTGCTGTTGTGTGTTCACCAGCTAAAATGTGAGCTTAATACGAGTTGTAAGCATCTCGAGACACACTCATGCACGCTGGGTAATGGTGCGAAATGGTGGAGAGACAAAGTTGGTGTGCCCGAGTCAGTCGCCTCAAAAATGTGGGCGTATTTGTAATTAATAATTAATGAGATGCATATAATATTGCCGTTTGGTTTCGCATAATAAAAAGCAATAAATGATAAGTCGCGCATGCATGTACGATGAGTGAGATGGTGGCATTGCCAACGAAAAAAGGTGAGAAGAAGATGGAAATGATCTCTGGGCAATGGGAGAGAGGATCCCGAGACGGAGGGCATAAGAAAATATACAGTCACAAGGCAATAATCTCTTGTAATGTAACTTCATAAAAGATTAAAAACGATAAATTAGTTGGAGTTCTCTTATAGAGGCCACAGGGTATTTCTTGCATTTAATATCATATAATAATAAGACAAACAAATATAAATAAATTACCCTTGAAACACAGAAGATTAGATTGTAAATTAAGTCAAATTTTCTTCGCCAGGATTGGAACAGAAAACATGCCGAGAAGTGTCTTGTTTATTTGTCCAGTTCGTGTATCAACGACTACAAAAATTACAATTGAGCGATAACAATAAATTTTACACTTTTTTCCCCTCTCCCTCTTATATGGACAACTATGCAAAATAACAAGTGTAGTGCGAGCTTATTTAGAGTCTCATATGTATAAAAAGTGGATTTTCTTGATGAAATCAAACACAACTTATATAATAAAATTTATGCTAAAATCTTATAAAATTAAGAAGAAGCATTTATTTTCTCTCTATTAAACCACAATAGATGAGAAATTGCTAATTCCTCCGAGAATAATTTCTGTTATTGTTCAAATCATACCCTAAACATTATTACATACAAAATTGCATATGGCAAAAATCGTGGGTGTTTTGCTATTGTAGCTCCTTCTCTCTTTTGCATTTTTCATCCGTGCAATTAACATCTATTTGTGTGCATATTTAGCTCGTTTAATCGCTTTTTGCACTCATTCTCACTCATATATTGTATCTTACGTGAAGTGCTGCGCGCCTCCCCCTCGCCCCCACTTCGACGTGCACGTCGCGGAAATCTATACACTTTTATCAGAATCACCGAGTAGGTGCACTCAGAGAAAATTCACGGAAATTATTGCAAAAGATTTTGTACAATTAGTACAGATTTAGTACTATTTTTCGTACATTAGTACTAAATTTAGTACTCTCCTGCATTTTTTGTACAAAATATTTTGGGGTAAATCCCCAAGTCAAAGTGAATGAATGGACATTTTCTGTGCAAATGGGACGTTTTTACGTATTCTCGAGTCGTTTGCCCAACCGCGTGAATGGGCGAAAATGTGTAAATGAAATCGTGAAAAGAGAAAAGTTAAAGAGATAGAATACAAAATGCGGCAACATCTTTTAATATTTACAACCCACCTCCATCGTGCAAGTTGATTTGAAACCAAATTCCAGGTGGAAGAATAATTTTATATGCGCGAGAGCATATTAATGGACACATTAATAATAAATGACTGAGGCATATAATAAACAGGGAAAGAGAGAGAGAGAGAGAAAAAAAATTTAATCGTGATTATAAAATTCCCCTGAGGTCACAGCAAAAGCGTCTTTTGGGGTGTCGATGTATTTGTTCATTTAATATCGCCGTCTTACACTTCTTTTTATCCCTCATGGTTTGCCCTCTTCGCCCGCTCCCAGGAAGATGCTGGTCGAGAAGAATCCACTTCCCGACACACGAGATCTCAAGTCAGTGTTAAACATCGACATCATTCAACATCGCGGTTTATTGCTGGTTATATTTTGCAATGTGCATTTATTGTTGGTGGGGCCCTCCTTTTCACACGAGCCGCGGCGGCTCACGCACCGCGCCGGTAATCCGAATGTCTCGCGATTTGATAGTAAATCGTGTCTGGCAAGACTATATTTCATTCCATTATGAGTTCTTCAACCTAATCAGGGGTGCAATAAGGCTCTTGCATTTCTCTGCTTGCGCTAATGAGAGAAATTTCGCATCTTGCGAGATTCGTAGAAACGATTTGCGCGTATCGCAAGGGCAATAAAGTGCGAATGCGAGTGGATTTCTCAGTCAGAGAGGGGGTTTATCAATGCGATAAAAGTTATTCAAATTGTAACGGAAAATTGTATTTCTGAGGTTTTCTCACAGATGGCACTCAAACCTTTGTCGCAGGATGTGTCTCGGCTAAGCTTAGATGTATATTTAAATTCAAAAGTAACGGAAAAGCAATTTTTCGCCATCATTCTTAACATTTTAAGAAACATAAAAAAAATGTTTATTAGTCTGTCTCATGATTTGTTCAGCCAAATGTAACTTAAAAATGCAAGAAACCACCTCTTTGTAAAGCAAATGAAGCAACAAAGAACCTTCCGCAATTACCGTGGAATGATGTTTGGAAAAATTGTGACAATTGCCGAGGATTTTAATGGTAATTTCCCGCGGAAGCAATATTATGTGGAAAAAGGACGCCCAGACAGAATTATTTCACCTTGTATCCCCTTTTTGCACTCTCAATGCCCACCTCGAAATTTGCGGGCGTGTTTATGCATATGAAAATTAGCTTTAAATGGCTGGGGAGGAAAATTCATCAGCGTTGTCGCCCTTCCCTACTTTTCCTGGAAAATATACTTGGGACAAGAAAGAGGGTGTAATTTTTCCATGGAAAACCCAACACTGTCTTCGAGGGAATCTTAACCCTTCGAGGAGCAGCTTAACCCTATCACACCTTGGAGAAATGGCATGAACCCTTCTCTGTCCGAGTCGGACTTGATGTATTACCAGAGAAAACCACACATTGGACCCCTGGAGTTGTAGAAGAAAGTATTTTTGGGGTAGAGGGGTGGGGGGTGAAAACATGCTGCCCTATGTGAGCACTTATGTACAAACTGACCACTATTAATACTCAGAATGTATCTCAGAATATGTTGGGGCAAACACTCTGGGAGTCTGTTTGGTTTGGCAGTCAACCGCAGTTTAGGGGGGCAGATGGCCTCCATTGGCCCCTGAACTTGCCATTTAGTCTCATCAGAAGGTGCCATAAGAAGGGTATTTATATCGCCTGCCAGCCCTGCCAAGGCTCTCAAAGAACACACACTGCCATCTAGTGTTACAGAATTTAAAATTTCCTAACTGACAAAAGACACAACATATACACCTTCAGACCATCAATTTGTTGATGGTAATAATTACATGGTAGCAATATTAGCACAAAATGTTCGGGAAGCTATTTTAAGTTATAGCAGCGAGTCAGGCGTGATAAATTGTCCTTTAGACATTGTTCTCTATGGTGCCGAAAATGTCACACACACCACCCACCACCCAAAATAGTTTCACACGTTTCAACCGTCCATATTCGTCTCATCCTTCGCACTGGATTAACTAAACATGGGAAGCAAGATGTGTGGCGATTCTGCTTTTTGGGATGCGAGACAGCGTGAAATTAGGTGAGTACGAAGGCCCCCCCCAATTTGCCACCCGCGTGGTAAATGCAAATGAGAAGTTTTGTTTAGCCCTACAATATATCATTCAAGCATGAATTGACGAAGTGGATAAGAGATAGCGCCACGGAGGAAAAGATAAGCCACTATGAGGGTTTGCTTATGGGTTTTGGGAGTCTCGACTTCAGCTAAAACATAAGAAAATTTTATAAAAATGCATAATTTTAAATTTCAAAGACTTCTTTACGACTTTACCGCTACTAGCGGTGGTCAGATGAACTTCAATTGTTCAAAAGAGTTGCAGCATTTCATGAGATCATATAGATAATGATGATTTAAAATGGAGGATCTTTATCCAAGAATGCTGAGATTCCTGGATATCCCACCAACTCTAATTTTGAGGTTAGGGCTACAAAAATTATCTCGTAAACTGTCAAAATTGTGTCAAATTTGAATTTTTCAACTTAAAAGTAACTCCTTTTTGCCGCTAAAACACTTCGTGATGTACAATCGTTAAAAATATCTTTCCCCTACTTAAATTATGCATTATATAGGTATACCTACATTAATATCGATGCAATAATTGCCATTCCCATCAACTTGAAAAATCTATAAAAACATAAATATTCGGCGGTACGTTTGCCACGTGAGCAAACAGTTCTTTCGTCACAGTTTTCCCGCCATATCTGGAGCTGGGTGAGTAAAAATTATTTAATGTGAGTCCCTCATAAATGATAATTAACATTCACACAATTAATTTTGTGTAGCACCCAAGTGACGCTAATTGCGAGTGGGGCGCAAGTGAAGAATAGTGGGAAATAAAAATGAGCAAGTATAATTAAAAACATAAACGCAATTTGTTCGTCATTGCTTATTGATTGCTTGAGCGGACAAGCATCAAATAATATTCCTATTCTTTTGTATAATATAAATTTTTATTATTTTACTGCATTCGTGACGGATCTCTTCCTCTTTCATCACTTGAGACTACGTGAAGATGTGCACTTGTGAGATAACATCTTGATTAAACATTATTAGGAACTAGTAAATTGCATTTAGAAGAAATTTCAAGTACAAAATTGAACCTGAAATAAATGTTTAAATTGCTTTTAATTGTCAACGCACTTTTCAGACAAATTGTACACCATTTCCAATCAGTATCTCCATCTTGCATTTTGCAAATTTCGCAGGAGATGGGGAATTAGTGGGAAAGAAGGTATGGCATTGTGAAGAATGAGCCGAACTTAAGACTGTCTGGCGGATGATTCACGGGAAGAAGGGTGAAATATAATTATTGCGAATTAAAATGCCTCCTGGCAGAATGATTTTAGGGAATTAGTTTTAATTCCTCATTGTCGATTTTCCACCATCTCTCCTTCGGATCGCCGAAAAATTTATATGTATATGATAAATAAATACCTGTCGGACTGTTGTTTTATTATTGCCTCTGCGAGAGAGACTCTAGAACATTGGAGGATTTTTACATATAGCAACGCGCGCCCTCCCCCTCGTGAATTCCATCCCTGGGTGTTTCGCCTTGGCCAACCGAAGGTATATAACATTAAACAGCCACTCAAGCGTCCAACAAGAGCCGACCAAGAGATAATTACACTTTGATCAAATAGGGGAGTCATTAATTATTCCCAGATATTTTATCGTTGTTGCCTTTTTACACAAATACACTCACATCACAAAATTAACTCTCTGGGCTTTTGTTACATTTGTACCTTGAATGTTGTAATTTTGCTTTAGTCGCCCCTTCGTCCCGACTCTTTATTTGCACAAATAATTATACTGTATCACTTACGATACAAGCAAAAGACGCCATATAACAAAATATAAGAAAACACATTATCCAAATGGTAAGAAATAAAAAATAAAACATGAAATGATTATTTTCCGTTTCATTCATGTTGGGTGTTTATTGGCGAGAAAATTAGCTATGATACCTCCAAGTTAACCCATCGACGTCACAGTGGTGCTCATCATTGACCCAAATTTCCAAGAGGATTGTCTAAAATAGCTGAACTACTCAACCACTTAAGGTGCAATTCAGCTGCAAAATCTTAAGAACCCCAGTGAGTCAACTTCATTTGAAAGGTTCTGAAAGAGCAGCATAAATAATTTTACTGCTCGCGATATATTGACTCCGGTGTTGAGGAGGGCAAATATGCAATTTTCAAGCTACCAGCTGCAATTAATCACCCATTGAGGTGTGTTAAAATTATAATTGTTCGCAAGAAGTGAACGTATCAATCTTGGTCAGAACTTGGCAAAGTGCTGAAAAAAATTCCAGAAAAACCAAAATTCTCTCCATAAATTGCAATTTAGCTTCAATGGCAACAATAACTGATGGTGGAACTTATATAGCTCAATGCTAAATGGGCTTATCAAATGCTGCAGAGGTGAATAATATCACCCAGTGAGAGAATAAATTTTATCCATATGGAATTTGAACACGTGCACGTGATTCTATATCTTAATTGCAATTCCTTCGACGTAATCAGACATTGGCGCAAATTATGTGGCGCGAGATATTAAGTCGCTGTTGACTCACCGCCAGACAAAAAAATAAAAATGTCGATATAAACCCATGAGGGATTAAATATCGTGCAACTGCCTATCCGAAGGGCCAGGAAGTTGGTGGCGAAAAAAAAATAGCCAAACAGAGGATATCATTGATGATTTGAGAGAGTTCTGCAGGTGAAGAAGCAGAAACATAACAGCTGGTGCATATCGCAGGGCGTGAAGATCTACTCCATCAAACACCTTGGCTCATTACTCAAAGCACCGAAAATGAATTAATTACTCCCCTTGTCAGAGTTTCACATTCAAAATCAATTAATTGCATAATTAATTTTAAACTGCGAAAGAAATCGCCGTTAACCCTTAAAATGCTGAGGAACTGTGGCGATAAATTTTGGTTTGAGAAGATTTCTTATATCAAAATTACTCAAAATTTTTGAAATCATCTGAGAAAAACAGGAAATTATTTAATCATTTATTCATCATTCAGTTGTGTGCGTCTGCCGCCGTCTTACCCATTGCTGACCTAATCGGGAAAACGGCAGGAAACCCGAATCTGACCGTTAAGTTTTATGATTTCTTATTTATTTCAGTGTTTGAAATTTGAATGAATCACAGATTTTTCGATGTTTTTCAATATATTGAATGCCAGATATTTTTTAAGGAATTACCTCAGAGAATAATTAAACTAATTTAAGTCAAATTCACTGTGTTATTCCTTTTATTGCCTGTATTTGTCTCAAGTCCAACATAATTTCTTTTCCAAGAAGAGAAGTGTCTCTTGACAACTCCCCATCGTATTGTCTAGACCAAGAGTCATCTGTGAGACCCACACAAAAGTCCAAATATAAAATGTCCCACTTTAATTAATTAATTAATAATAATAATTTCAATTGTCACTCTCATGATCATTTTCCATTCACGAGCCAAAGATATTAAAGCTGACTGTAATTTATTTGATGGACTCTTGTGCGTTGGTGGCAATTTAAAACACACGCACACACATTAACATTTTAATGGTAGAAATATTACAAAAAGATCCACTCTCTTGTTTTGCGGATGGAGACGATGATGGTGTGTCCAGAGTGAACCTCCTATTATAAGTGAATTTATTCCTTTGAACCATTTTTGGCACTTAATTGCCACCTATAATTCATCATGAGCGAGGCTCCAAAATCGCAAGAATATCTCCCAATGAGAAAATTATTACCACTTTTTGAGCTATAAATCATCATATATGTGCATTTTTCAAAAATATATATTTGCCCCGCATTTTGCAAAACTCTTTGATTGCTATTTAATGCGAATTTCCGCGCGAGATGCATTCACTCCCTTCTAATTCTCTAGATGGGTTTGATGCTTAATTATTGGCCTGGCGAGGTTGAACATAGAATTCATCACTCTCACTTTTGACTACTTATGTCCAAAAAGGAAGAAAAAAGATATTGCGAAGAAGACAAAAAAACCCAGTCCAATGACTAATCTCAAGATATAGAGGATGTCCGGAGAACAAATGAGAGAGAGAGACATGAGGATAGTGTATAAAATTTTGCAAAATTATCCTTAAACTTGTACTTAAAATTAATGGTGAGCTATTTGACAAAGTCCAAAACTTGTACCATCCAAAAGACTCTCCCCCAACATTATTTTCTAAAACTGAAATTATTTATGTAAATCCAAGAGGAGGGGGAAGAGCATGGTCACTCAGGCCAATGGACAAACATTTCTTGGACCTTCTCGGGATGGTGAGAGTGACAGCAAATCCTGCCACTTAGTTATCTCCTTTGCCGACCAAAGGGAGGTGGATTGACTGTGGGTGGGAGGAAAGAGAGTTCATGTGTGGAGAAGGGTCAAATGAATTACTCTATGAGGGAGGCAAACTTAAATCAGTGTCTTTTCTCGACATTTTCTCTTAACCCATATCCATCACCCATATTGAGGCAGAAATCTCGGCAATTTTCTCTCCCGAAATCTTCCCGGCCGCAAATTGTACTCCTCCCGGAAACTCAGGTCTCCCACCCCCCAGAAATATTGCTCGCGAGCAAAATCTGTGTCATTCATCATTCCTGGCGCCACGACCGAGTCCAAAAGCCACCAATTACGGACACGTGAATCCATCAAAATATGTAAATTTTGCATATAATTTCTCATTTTGATTAGCCGATTAAAATGATTTCAAGTGCCAAATGTACTCAATTGAGCACGTGTTGTGCTTTCACCAACCACCCACCCCGGGGGTGCCCCAACTCCCAAAAGCACAAAATCACTGAGCGCCAATTCGCGGGTGCACTAATTATCGTTGAGTCGCATGCAACCCTCCACTCTGGCTCATTTTTGGCGCCAATGTGCGCGGGAAACCCATTTGCAGCCCCTCTCGAATCCGCTTAGAAGGAAGTTGAAGTCAATTGAGCTTGAGTTTTTATGCCGGCTCTCCTTCGGCAGATATTATGCGTCATTTTTGCACTACCTGAGCTCCAGGTAATTAGCAATAATTTGCTCATGGGAGCGAGGAAAAAACTCAAGAGTTCTTAATTGAGTTAAGAAGGTGGTGCGGTTGGATTTTGCGATGATTATTTATGGGAAGATGAGGGACTCTTTAAGGAATTTTTTAATACCAGAAAATGTTTTTAATCATGGGGGATGTATTTTACTGAATGTCTGTAAGGATTATTTGAAATTTTAGGGAAATTTATTAAGTTTCGTAAAATAAATCATTGATCAAAAGAGTTAAGAAATAATCAAGGGGGAGATATTACTGTCA
>CAKKOB020001658.1:0-19578 GCA_918844115.2 Phlebotomus perniciosus
GTAAGCAGAACTTTTTGAAAGGAGAACTTTCTAAAAAAAAGCTTTTTAAAAAAGTTTTCTAAAGATTTCTGAAGCTTTCTAAGAAAGATTTCTAAAGCTATTTAAGAAAGCTTTATAAAAAAGCTTTCTAAAGCTTTATAATAAATGTTTGTAAAGCTTTCTATCAACGATTTTCTAAAATTTTCTAAAAGCTCTTTAAAAATTCTAAAGTTCTGGAAGAATTTCCTAAAACTCCTGTTCTCCTTTGGATGCTTTCAAAAGTTCTTAGCACTTCCTTTCTACTTCCAAAAGCTCGCGCGCACTTCCACTTATTTATCCATGATGGAATGAAAACTCTTCAAAGCTTTTGATGTATACGTATTATTGATGAGCTTTCGTACGAAATGCAGAAGTATTGGAAGTGTCGTACACCTTTTTGACTCTAATATTCCCCCCTGGGTTATTCCTATGAGATGTAATTGTATAACTGTATAAATTTTCTCCGGAAAGGTGTTAGGAACACAATTGCATTACAAATATTTCCGTATAACATATTTGCAGAACTTTTCGAGGAATAATTTCGCTCGAAATAGAGGAGAATAATAAGTTTTTATTCGCTTTTGATGGAATTATTTGCTTGACGAATTTACAAAATTCCTCTTCTTGAATGCAGTGTAAAAGTATTTTAGACAATTTAATTTTATCTCCCACTCAAGAGTTTCCACTTTCGAGAGAGTAAGTCCTTAAGACAACTCCGATAACAGAATGACACTACAAACTTACTGATTTTCACCCGTCCAACCAGTATAAGACTTTTTATTTGTTTCAAGAATGGGAGAAGTACTTTATACTTGAAAACTAAAATCTATTCGTGCGAGATTTGTCATGTTTACGGCACTAATAAAAGAAAAAACTTTATTCCTCACAATTTCGCGCAAGTGCTGGGAAAGCATGAGTACGGTTAATTCTCTTAATCCACAAGGTGTGTTCACTCCCATTCGCTTCTCCCCAACAAAACATCGGGCAATGGGTGAAATATGACTAATATTTCAATTTTATTCCCTCGCATATATAGCACTGTGAGAGTGGATGATAAACAAACAGGTGAAACTATAAATTAAAATAAATTCCATTCACTCTGCATGGGGGGGAGGTGAAAATTTGCCATCAGGGATGGGATGTAATTCATTGAGCCTTCCTCCCTTTTATTCTTTATCGTCACATTGCAGGACATCAATTTCCATCGTGTACACAGTCGACCTACATCTTGGGAGTCACCCCCGAGAGAGCGACCTGGGTGTTCCGCCCCCAAACGCCACACCTCAAGCTCCCACTTGTGAATGTGCATATAATGAATGAGGAGTCCTTCACAATATTTCATGAATAATGGGGCTGAGCTCACCATCTCATGTTTGATGGCTTTGATGGTTCACCCAGGACTTAAAATGTGTGTGTGTGCGGTTGAAGAAATTGCCCTAGTTGAAGTGGCTAAGGGTTGTATTTACCCTTCATCACCTCCCCAGACCGTATCTCGTATATTCCAAGAATATTTCATGGTTTTACATTACACACCTAAGAAGCACCTTCACCAAAGAAGAGGAATTGAGGGGCTTTCAAATGAACAGGTTATCTGTAAGATAACATTTACGTATAGCTGAGGAGGGTGAAACTCCTGAGCATTGAAATTATACAAAATTTGCGGTTGAATAACCCCAATTCAAAAGGCATCCGTTCGATAGACTTGCAAAGTTTATTGATTCCATATCAAAACTTCTCAATATAAACGTAAGCCAATTTGGTTAACCCAACTGTTAGGGATATCAAATAGCATATTTTACAATAGAGAGGTTGGCATTATATGTAG
Source organism: Phlebotomus perniciosus (assembly GCA_918844115.2). Classification (NCBI taxonomy): domain Eukaryota; kingdom Metazoa; phylum Arthropoda; class Insecta; order Diptera; family Psychodidae; genus Phlebotomus; species Phlebotomus perniciosus. Next base: position 1,844 of record CAKKOB020001658.1, read on the forward strand.
GTAAATTGAAATGAGACTTTAGTTTCTATTTGGAATAAGAACTTTGGAAACTTTAAATGCATTTGCGGTTTCCTATTAACTTTTGTAGATATTTTTGAAGTAAACAAAGACTTTCCAGGATTATATTGTAATATATTTTAACAAATGTCAGAGAGTCATATTTCCAGCACTTCCACATTTTGTACGAAAGCTCCTCGACACTTCCTGCTTTTCAGAAGCCGTATAGAGATTTCATCTCATCAATTTTATTTTCATTCACTTCAATTATTCATTTGCAACTAAATTTGTTTGTAGTTGCAGCGATTATTCGTTTGTGACTAAGTTTGTTCGTCGTTGCTTCGATTTTATTCGTTCGTAAGTTTGTTCGTTGTTGCTTCGATTATTCGTTTACGAATTTTGTTCGTTATTGCTTCGATTATTCGTTCATAAGTTTGGTCGTCATTGCTTCGATCTTTTGTTCTCTAAGTTTGTTCGTCATTGCTTCTATTATTCCACTCCCAAAGACTCACCTACTTCCATTTATATGTAACACCATTTCTAATAATAATATCTCCCCCTTGATTTAACTGTTAAATATTCAGACTTCCGGATGCATAAAAATTTTACAACTGTTTTATAAAAGCTTTCCGCAATGATGACTTCCCCAGTATGTTTTCAATATTTAAAGAAGATCCATCTGTTTGGATAAATTTGGAATGTGTGACATGAAACACAGTGAAACAAATGGGTTAAAGTGCTCAATTCATGATTGATTCTCCATGTTGCCAAAATACCACATATCATGCATCTGCAACATGAAGTGCATTGATAGATTACAGAGAATGCAAGAGCGCCTTAATCCTCAATTCTTGTACCGCATTTCCCAGGGATCACATCCCCGTGAGAAATGGAAGATGCCTCAGCACTCCTGGCCAATCTTGGATGAAGAGAGCAGTTCAAATTTGAGCTGTGTTTTCTCTCGTTTTTTTTTACTCAGTCCCAGCGAGGAGAGACAAATCACTGGGGGAGCGCAAAAGTGCATCAGACGCCTCGGCAATCATCCGAAGTGGCTCTCGAAGAACAAGGAGTAATTATCAGCTTATTACACCCAAGTGAATTCCATCTCACACCACCTAATGATAATGGGGATTAGATTGTGTTCAACATGAGCCATCGAGTATCAAACCGCAAGAATCCTCTTTGGTTGATGGGAATGGGAGGAAAAAAAAAGAGACGAGCTCACAGCTTTTCCTCATCTTGTCTTGCACAATCTCTCGCCCAGGATGATGGGGCAAAAAATTAATTAGAAATTGAGCTAAATGTAATTACTTGTGAGTCAAAGGATCTCCTTGATTTCAATCAATATTATACTCAAGCTGACAGTTTTTCTCAAAGGGGAAAGGTGTAACCTAATGTTTCACCTAAGATTTTTCACTAAAAAGGTCAAGTTTAAAAATGTTTTGGTTAAAATGCTTTAAATCATCGTTTTCTATGCGCTGAATACCCAATTCAGCACTGCTATTTTAACTATAATCGTCGATTAATCGTTAAAACAGTATTATATTGTAGTTTTATAAGCTGAATACTCAATTCAGCGCTTCTTATTTGCTTAAAATGATTACCAACATGTCTGTTGATTTTAATATTATGCTATTCTTGACTGAGAATTAAATAAATGAAGTCAATTTTTGGCGAGAAATAGACAATATTACTCGTTTATCAGCATATTGAATAGATATTAAGACTTTTAGTCAATTCAGCATGTGTTAAGCGTTTATTTCATTAAGTTTAGCGTAGTCTTCCTTTACAATGTTAATTTCAGCGCCTTAAAAACCCCCTAAATCAAATTTGAGCGCCTTTAGAACGCTGAATAATCAATTCAGCGCTCTTAAAACACTTGATATAATATTTGAATGACTTTAAAGAGCTGAATACCCAATTCAGCGCCGTAGATGTAAATATTTTCCACTTTTAATCATGAATTCATCATAAAGTTTTACTTTTATTAGCCAAATACCCAATTCAGCACTACTTTATGCGCTGAATTGACAAAAAATAGCCTAAATCCCTCGTCTGTTGTTGCCTTAACACTTATAGTCCAGTTTTTTCTCTGTATTATATACTTTTCAACCCACATCTCTCTGCTCTTAAGCATATTTTCCGAGTCAATAAATTTGTTTTCACGACAAACTCCCCACACTTCCGGTCCATTTTCAAGAGTGTTTGCCATGCTGAGAAACAATTACCAACTTTTTCCGCGATTTTTTAATTAAATCTCTGTGGCTATTTAGTGTCTCTTGAAGACTTTCGCCCTCGTTGGGGCAAGCAAAAAAGGGACCAACAAGACGATCCATCGCGCAACTTCATTTAGTTTCCAATATGATTAATGAAATTGTTAATTTACCAAAGTTGGAAACAAATTATCATGCTAAAGAAAATTTTCAACCCCGAGGACAATTGCGGGGAGTTCTCATCTTTTATATGCACAAAACTTGTGCCTTGCGGTGGGTGGGTGGGTGGCGAAAAATCCTCCGCATTTTGTGCAGCGACGACCCCAAGAAAAAAAAGGGACACAAATTCTCTGGCACTGCTTGATATGGAGTTTAACTAACTTCTTGCTCACCATATCTATTGGATGGCCACGAGAAGGTGGGCGGCGAAACCCTCAAATATTCCACGTGCAATTTATAGGGTGGAATTCGAGTCGATCTAAATTTTCATTTGACTTTGTACAACGAAGGCGGGAGGGCTTTTTTCTCAATCTTTTCCTTATTTCACTTGTTATGTGCAAACACTCGGCAAGAGAAAAGATTGTCTATTTCGTGTACAGAAGATCTTCGTCAACGAGAAACACTCATTCTAGATGGAGATGGCAAGTGAATAGATATTAGATTGGGATTTTAGTTCAATTCAGCGGGTATTGAGGGCTTAGTTCATCAAATTCAGCTTCATATTATCAATTTCAGCACTTTTAAAATGCTCTATATTGAATTTGAGAGCCTTTAGAGCGCTGAATATTCAATTCAGCGCCATAAAAACACTGAATATAACATTTAAATGTCTTTATAGAGCTGAATATCAAATTCAGCGTTGTAAATGTAAATATTTTTCCCTTTTAATTATGAATTCATCACAAAGTTTAACTTTTATTAGACAAATATCCAATTCAGCGCTATTTTACGCGCTGAATTGACCAAAAATTAAACTATTCCATCACTTTATTCCCTTATCTTCATCTCTGATCTTCAATACTGAAAATTGCCTGACAACTCTGCTGAAGAAAGGGTGGCATGGTGATGGTAAAAAAGCACGATGGGCCCCAGAGTGTGTGCTCTGTGGGTGAGGTGGCTGGGAAAATAAAATAGCGGAGGGAACATTGTAGTGAACGAGAGCAAATCAGAATGGAGACGGAGCAAAAAAGCACAACTGCAATTTCATTGTGCTAAATTGCTGTTTGGTAGACAAATTCGCGCGAGCTGAATTTCAAATTATATGAAAAAGATTGTGAGTGGAGCAATCCGCGCTACTCCCCCCTGTTGCAGCTGGAGAAAAGCACAAATCCTCACCCTTTTCCCCACCGAGGAGGGCCTTCGCGAATTTATGCCACGGAGATCCTCAGATGATGCCCTCGAGCGACGTGCAAATCGCTCCAAGGCGGATTGCTGTTATTTATTCGCCTTCTAAAGAGAGGGTGGGGGCGGTAGGGAAAAAAAGGGAGGCGCTCAAGTGGAACATGAATGGCAATAAAAATGAGTGTTTTAGTGCTGGATTCCGAATGCCCACTAACCACTTGAATTTATCCTGACACTGAAGTGACATCGAACCGCTGAGAAACGCCTCCCACAAAAGCCACAGAGAGGCACAAATTGTCTCCATTTGGAGTGAATAATTTTGGTTAAAGTCGCTAATATATGAGAGATGATTTTGGGGTAAATTTTGGCTCAAATTTTTACTTTGATTTATTAATATAAGAAAAATAAGCGCTGGATAGGCAATTCAGCGCTATAAATCCAATCGCATTTCTCTCTTAATTATCACTTCATTTTATTGCCGTTTGGTTTTAATTGTAAATATAATTCAGCGTATAATTTACTATTCAGCGCTTTCAGAGTGCTGAATAAACAATTCAGCACAATAAATTGAATCTTACTCCTTGATTTTATTCACGTTTTGATTTTTGAATATCCAGCACAGCGCTTAAAAAGCGCCAATTGACTATTCAGCAACTGAAGAGCGCTGAATAAACAATTCAGCGCAAGAACTTTAACCATAATTCTCCCTTATAGTTCTTTTTATTGCCGTTTGATTATATTACACCTAATTGTTTATTCAATTCAGCGCCTTTAAAGCCCATATTTTACTCTCTAGCTACTTGAGAGCGCTGAATATCCAATTCAGCACAATAAGTTGATTTCTAAAATTATTACATTGCCATTTTGATTATTGAATATCCAGTTCAGCACCTTTTAAACCGTCAACTGACTATTCAGCAACTTCAGAGCGCTGAAAATCAATTCAGCGCAATAAAATTAATCATAATTCTTTTTCAATTACTACTTCTACATTTTATTGTTAGTTTTGTTAATTGATTATTCAATTCAGCGTTAAAAATAACTAAGATTCACTCTAATTTGAATTTCCTGTCGCTTTGACATGGTTATATTTTCTCGTGCGAAAACAGGAAAAAACCACGGAGCTTTCAATTTCGTCAATTTGACTGGTAAATGAAAATAATTGGACACATTTTTCCTTCTCATTGTCCATCATTTGTATTTTTGCCCGCCCAATTTTGTCCGGTCACACGAAATTTGCATATAGGTGTTACATGGGAAAATTTAATTAGTTTTCGCCAAATTGCCCATGACAAAATAATTCAGTGCGGTTGAGTAAATGCAAAAGCCAATAATTGTAATTTGCCCAATTTATTTGCAATATAAAATCTGGCGATGTCCCCCTGAAAATTCTCCGCACTTTTCTCACGCCGGAATGCAAATGCCCCAACATTCAGTTCATTATTTCGAAATTTTTGTTCCCAATAACTCTCTCAAAGCATTGCGTGTTGCGGATAGAGAGCAATTAAAGAAAAAATAATTTACCATTTATTCCAGAGCTTTAAACGTAACGGTCACTCTTTAAAATAAAAACGCGGATAAAATATCTTCAAAGTCCGGTTAAAAGGTTTCTCTTCTCGCCCGGCGGAAAAAATTCAATTTTCCCCATCAGCTCCCGAAGGTTGGAGACTTTTTAACCACTTCCGCGTCAAATAAATTGTCCCTCGACCGCCCACACATGATGTCACTCTTTCGCTTCAATTTACCGTCGCCCGGGAAGCTTTTTCCATCAGCTGCCACTGAGAACGGCAATTTCGAGCCATTCCTCCAGCAATGGGGCCTCCTTTCACTTCAACCGCCCCCCACCACGATGGGAAAAAGGCTTTCGCCATATTTCCATGGAGTGTGGGAGCACTTTCGGCCATCCCAACATAAATTGTATGGGCAACAACGAAAATGCGAGGCCACCCACTGTAAATCTCAATTTATATCTCACACAAACTTAATAAAAAAAACCCCTTGAATTTACATTTATCGATCCCGAGTCCCTTTGTGGCCTTTCTTCGTACGGCTGGAGAGACAACGGAGTGGTTATACCTCGCTTTTAGATGGGTTCGGGGTTGGGGGACAGGTGTTTCCGGGGTTGACCCTAAATGAAGTGCCTCTCAATTCTAGAAATCATCCATGAGATGGAAGCTTTTGTATTAAATCTTAATAGTTTTCGGACCTTTTGCTGTATACCTTTGTTTTATAAGAGACTCGCCAAGATTTGAAAATGTTTAGAAGTTATAAAGCTTGTCTACTTACCGCTAGTAGCGCTAAGAATGCAAAAATGAGAAAAAGAGCGAAGTGAAAGAAATATCCATGGAATATCCGTAGACAATTCCAATTTTATATGTTCCGCGGAAATTTCCAAAAGTGGGAAAGATCCGTGAACAGAAATCCACGGAACTTTCCATACAAGTTTTCCATTTCTTCCATCCATGAGAAATAAGGAATTTTCCTCCGGAATTCCTAATAGAATTCCTTTTGTACCTTTTTATAGGGTTCCATGGAGGACAAAAAACTTGAGTTCTTTTTATTACACTTGAAAGCCATACGTTTTTGATACCAAAAATTTTTCAAAAACCAGCGCCAAATTATTTTTTCTTATCTGTTTAAAAAATTTTACCAAAATAACCCCTCTATTCGGCAGTATTCTGAACTTGATTTCTTGAAATATTTTTAAAATTTTCCTAATGTCTGACAGATGGCGGGCCTTGATCTCGATCTGCTCTCCTTTATATAATACTTTGTGGGAAATGTAAGCAATCGAAAACACTTGAAGAGTCATCATTTTGGAAAAATTTCAAGAAATCAACACATTTGATGTCTAATTTCAAACAAAATATTCAAACAAAATATGAAGTCTTGTCTTTATCTTAATCCAAAAATCAAATTTCTAGGTGCGCCATCTGTCAAACATTAGGAGAAAATTTTAAAAATATTTCAAGAAATCAAGAATCCAGATTCAATAAATGCAAAATAGAGTGGTAAATTTTATTTTATTTTACTTTAATTAAAAAAAAATAAAAGAGAGAAAGGAGAGAATCTCTTTAATCGGACGTTCGAAAATCATACTAGTTTTACAATTATATTATCAGCTCAAAAACATGTCCTACTCTTCCCAATAAAAAAGCTCTAATGGAATTTCATATGGAAATCCTATGAAACATTCTTGAAAAAAATTTAATCCTGAGTAGAACTTTCGTTGGAATACCATATGGATTTCCATTGAAGCGCTCCATAAATTGCTTCAGTGGAATTCCATATTGAATTCCAGTGATACTGTTACGCATTTCATTGAATTTCCTAGGAACATTCCTCTGGAAATCCACATGGAATTCCGTAGATACGTCCCATGGGAATTTTTCCTTGTACTATTTTCCAATTTTCCGGTTATCACGTAATCACCTATCCCATTAATTTCGCTTAATTAACTGTTTCAAAGACTTTTCAGTTGATTTTAAAAACCGTGAAGTATATTTAAATTGAATAACAATTCTTTATTGGGATATATTTTGTAAACAATTAAGTATATTTCTATAATATTTTGGGTTAAAGTACTCACTATAACATTTTACCAATCGTGCTCCCTTGAATAGAGAAAGGTCCAATAAGATGAGAAAACTACCATGATTTTCGAGACATTTGGAGTCTTTTGTTGTCTTGTCCATGAACGGAAAATTATTGGCGATGAAGGGAGGGATTTGCCGGTGAAAGAGGCCCTAATTTTCCGTCCATTCTCATGGATGGAAAATGGACTCAATACACATAAATAAATAAGACTATGGGGAGGAAGAAGGGAGAATTTTCATGCGAGGCGTACGGATGCCAGAGATAAGCACTGTCCGGCCCACGTGAAGGAGATTTATGCCCCTGAAAATGCCTTTTTATCTAAATCTGCAAGCAATAGGCAATAATAGTCTCGAGGATTTCTGTCTCCCAGTGAAACACAAACTCAAGTGAGAGTGAATATTGAGTCATTTGCGATGGCTTCTTTTTGTCCAGCCAGAGAGTGAGCATCCGGGGAAAAGTTTTTTTTCCACTCAATCGACCTGCCATTTGCCATTATTGGACTCTTCTCTCTTTTCTTGTCCCTTCCTTCTATTTTTTCTTCCTTCTGTGCTTTTTCCCTTTCGCCGTGAGTCAAGCTGCCCGAAAACTGGTGCTAAACAGATTGAATTAGTTCAATAATACAAATAATCACACGTGATTGTCCAATTGGCTGTTGAGCAAAAAAAGAGCCCCTCAATTTACTTGCATAATTGCTTTAATGGAGTTGTCCAGTATCAATTCCACCGCATAAAATACAATCGATAAATTCAATTTCATCCGCTCAATTTGTATTGTGTTTCGATTAAAAAGTTAGTATAAATGCCAGAAATTGTACACTTTCCCCCCTCCCCCAGGGCACCATGGAAAATGTCCGCCCGGGCATTTTCCCATGATACAGAAGTGGCTTTCGGTATCCGATTAAAATGTACACAGGGATTGTTTAATTTCATTAAAAATGCAAATCTAAATTAATTGCAATGGAAATGAATATTCACAATCAACTTTACATAATCTTAAATACTATTTGTGATCACCATTTGCATTTTATAATTTGGCACTTATTAAGAGAGAGAAATAGGTGAAGTTCTTGCATTGGAAATGGCGGGAAATTGATTTTTGGGGTTTTTCAGATAGTTTAAATTCAATTCAAGCGTGAAAAATGGCATTTTAGCAAGTTTAACAGAATTCCGAGGACATTTCCTAAGACATTCTATAGGACAATCTTCGGACAATCTGTAGATTATCATGAAATCTTACAAGACAAGATTCAATAAGACAGGAAACAAATATTTATTTCAATAAAAAATATAGCCATTGTGGATAATCGGACAATTCCTAAGACATTCCGTTGGATAATCTTTAGAAAATCCACAGATTAAATTGAAAATTTGTAGAATAAATTGGAAAATTTGCTATATTTTCTCAAATAATCTAGTTAATCTGGATAATCGGATAATTCCAAAGACGTTCCAATGACTAAGTCTTTAGAAAATCTGTAGATTATCAGGAAATTTTTACAAGTCAAATTTTTATAATGCAGGAAACGAAATATTTCAATAAATAATCTAGCTATTCTGATGTGTAATCGAACAATTCCTAAGACATTCCGTTGGAGAATCTTTAGAAAATCCGTAGATTAAATTAATAATCTGTAGAATAAATTGTAAAATTTGCTAATTTTTCTTAAATAATCTATAGCTAATCTGGATAATTCTAAAGACATTCTGTTGGACTAATCTCCTGAAAATCTGTAGATTATCTGAAAAGTTCACAAGACGAAAAATAACACAGATAAAACAGAAAACACACTATTAAGTATTTATTTCTTCAAATTATCTCGCTAGTTCGTATAATCGGACAATTCCTAAGACATTCCGATGGATAATCTTCAGAAAATCTGTAGATTATCTAAAACTTTCACAAGACAACTGCAGATAAAACAGAAAACGACAGATTTCTCTGTCAACCAGTTAATTTAATTTAAAAAATATTCAATTATCTTCTCATCCACATCTAAAATTTACTGTAAATCCAAGTTGTTTTGACAGATAAATCTCCAACAAAGAACCCACCATCCGGCATCCCGTGATAAGCTTTCTTCCCTCACCCCGACTGGAAAATATCTCTGTTGAATTTTCAGTTGATTTTCTCCTAGTAAATCTCCCTATTTGTGAACTCTTTCGCTCCGTAGAATCATGTTGTGACTGTTGCCGAACGTAACAGATGGACTTGAGTCTTGTCGCACCATAAATTGGACCCCCCGAAGATTGAACTGCTCCATGAATATATTCCCGATCGATTTGCCATCCGCTCCGGGAAAGTTGCCACCCACCGGCCATATGGCCGGTGGGAGACAAGAAATGAAAATCCGATTGCAGAGTCTTTGCAATGTTCGCCTCTTTCCTACCTTTTCCTTTTTTATTTGAATTATGACAATAATCCTCAATGGCAGGGACATTACCTAATTTCACCGATAAAAATCAGATTTACCATCATTGCATCATGGGTGACCAAAGCCCACCCGTAATCGCCCTCGACAGTCCATGGGGAGGTTGTTTAAGAAGTTAACTTGTCGTTTGAGACAATCCCCGTTGCACGCATTTTATTTCTTTCCGCTTCTCTGACTTCTTTATCGAGCTTTATTTTCTCCCAGAGGGGGATAAAGTGGAGCTGTTCAAGCATTTATTCTTTCTGAGAAAAGGTAGATTATTGAGGAATGAGGAAGTCTTTTGAAGCAATTCCTATTCAATGTGCAAAATTCTGGCAATAAAACAATAGAAAAATATATTTGAATTTGAATTTACCCGTAAAAATGAACCTCCCATTCAAGGGGAAGATATTATGATCAAAAGTGGTGTACGCTTGAATAGAAGTGCGTGAGAGCTTGACGAAGTGGAATTGAAATGCTAAAGTCAAGTATTTTTTAAAACATCCAAGGAAAATTAGAAGCTTTGAGAAGTTCTTTCACAGAATTAGTTTTTTTTTTAAGAATTTTTAAAAAATTTTCAGGAGATTTTAGGGAAATTTCCGAACTTAAAAAAAGCTCTTTAGCTAAATGACTTTTAAAATTGTTGGAAAGCTCTGCAGAAATGTGTTAAGCTTTCGAATATTTTACAAGCTTTTGAAGTTCTTGCTGATTTTTTGAAACTTCCGAAGAGCTTTTGCAAATTTTCTTGAAGCTTTATGAAAAACTTTAGAAAGCTTTCTTAAATAGCTTTATAAAATCTTCTTAGCTTTGGAAGTCTCACTTAAAAAGGTTTATAAAACTTTCTTAAACAGCTTTAGAGAAGACTTTGTTAAACAGCTTTAGAAAAAACTTTGTTAAACAGCTTTAGAAGACTTTGTTAAAAAGCTTTAGAAATGTTTCTTAAACAGCTTTTGGAAAGCTTCCTTAGACAGCTTTAGAAAACTTTGTTAAAAAGCTTTAGAAAGCTTTCTTAAACAGCTTTAGAGAAAACTTTGTTAAACAGCTTTAGAAGACTTTGTTAAAAAGCTTTATAAAGCTTTCTTAAACAGCTTTAGAAGACTTTGTTAAACAGCTTTAGAAAACCTTGTTAAAAAGCTTTATAAAGCTTTCTTAAACAGCTTTAGAGAAAACTTTGTTAAACAGCTTTAGAAGACTTTGTTAAACAGCTTTAGAAAACTTTATTAAAAAGCTTCATAAAGCTTTCTTAAACAGCTATAGAGAAAACTTTGTTAAAAAGCTTTATAAAGCTTTCTTAAACAGCTTTAGAGAAAACTTTGTTAAACAGTTTTAGAAAGCTTTATTAAACAACTTTAGAGAAAACTTTGTTAAAAAGCTTTATAAAGCTTTTTTAAACAGCTTTAGAGAAAACTTTGTTAAACAGTTTTAGAAAGCTTTATTAAACAACTTTAGAAAGCTTTCTCAAAAGGCTTTAGAAAGCCTTCTTAAAATTCTTTAGAAGGCTTTGGTATAGGAAATAAAATTGATAGGATGAAAGCTTCTGAAAGCTTCAGAATTGGAGCTTTGGGGAGCTTTTCTACAAAATACGGAAGCGCTGGAAGTAGTGTATGTCTTTTTGACCATAATATCTCCCCCTTGCTCCCATTAACTCCCAACGACATTTCCGTGGACTTAAAAGAAATTCTGCAGATAAATCTTCAGAGAATCTTTAGATTATCGAAAGAGATGCTTAATTCAACACAATTTTGCAATTTTCCCAAAGTGCGATAGGGAAAATCCCCCTATAGGACTCAATGAACGGGAAAAGGTGTCTCGAAGAATGACTCTTTCTGGACATAAAGTGAGCGCCCATGGGATTTTCTTGGCGCTCACTGAACCATAGCTAATGCACCTCGGAGCCCTCATTTTGGCCAAGTGGCCTGGAAAATCGCACATCGGATTCTCTCTCACCCCGAATCTCGATTGAGAGGCTTTTTGTAGTGCAGCTTCTGTCATTAATAAAATTAATAAACCGTTACATGACGCAACCCCAAAAGCCCCAATCCACTTCGCGGCATCACAATATATTACCCAATTAGGCGGGATAATTAGTTCAGCTCCGGGCTGAGCCTCAAGAGCTCGCCTCCGTGCAGCGGCTGAGCACAAAAAATGGATGCAATTTAAAAAGCTCCACCGTGAAATGGGGTTCGCGTTGGGCCCGTGAAATGTGGCGGCCATTGGGGGAAAAAGTGCATTTCAGAGAGGGGGGGAGAGTTAGCAAAGTTTATAGCTTCAACCAACCAACGATATTATTTATCTTTCGCCTTATCGATTCCACCACCCGCCAGACTAATCCGGAGTGAATATCAAAAGAGCATTGGCTGTCGAAACTTTAAAATGAGCTCCACAACTAATGAAGCTGCTCTAGCTTTAAAAATCCATAATATAAATTTTTGTTGCAACATAATCTCCGGCAAAAAAAGTGCATTGCAATGCTCAATAGAGCCCTATATCGAAATCCATCACAATAATACTTTTAGAGTGACGTATACGAGGCGAATAAAATAATTAAATTGAAACCACATCCTCGTCTTTAGCGATGAGCGCCCAAAGAAAGAGAGATATCCGGGGAATTCGATTCCATATTGCATTGGTGAATGCGGCGAAGTTTATCCTCACAGAGGATCGTGATTGAGGGCTGAGGATTGTGCACATGGACAAAAAGAAATAAATACATTCAATGTCCCGGAGTCGTTAAAAACTTATATTTATCTTTAGTCCCGCACATATCCTTCTTCCTCTTTTTGACGATACTCCACCCGGGGGTCAATTTCTTGAGTAATATTTCATTTGGGGGAGAGAAAAACTCACACGAAATCAATTTATTATACAAAGAAAAGAACATAAATTACGACGATATACTTCATTTATGCATAAAAACGCCTAAATGTAGGCAAAATATGCAGATTTTGTATAAATATTGGCGCCTATTTTAAGAAATCAAACGAATTGGTGATTTCGAGAAAAAAATCACAAATTTGCTTGATTTCCTAAATAGGCGCCAATATTTATGCAAAGCTTGCATATTTTGCCTATATTTCAGCGTTCTTTATTTTCATAAATGGAATATATCGTCTTAATTTATGTTTCTTTTCTTTATGTAATAAATTGATTTCGTAAGAATTAAAATAAAATCACTAATTTGCTTGATTTCCTAAAACAGGCGCCGAAATTTATGCAAAATTTGCATATTTTAAGAAAAAAATAACTACTTTACTTGATTTCCTAAAACAGGGGCCAATATTTATACAAAATTTGCATAGTTTGCCTACATTTAGATAAATTTAGATAAATTGAAATCAAATCTTCTTGCAAAGCCAACAATTTTGCAATAAATTCTGTTTAAAATTCAACGGATTAGGATTACAACTACTGTGTATAAGCATAGGAGTTAATAATAATATGTTATTATCCTAACACGTCGAATTAGGTATAGGCACAAAATTCAAAAATCTGGAAAAATTTGCTCCAAAATTAATCAAATTCATTTAAAAGTTTAAAATAACTGAAAAACTTGCCGGGATTCGAACTTACACCCGTAAGGGAGCATTTAACTTTTTAATCTACATAGTAACAAATAAAACCAGATTTCGAATATCAATAAAAAATAAGCGATAAATAATTTGTATACTTCCTGGAAAAGAAATTGCATAATTTTAGGCAACATTAATACCGAATTGTCGTTTTTAAGCCATTTTTGAGTTGAAATATGTTAATTTATAACCAATTTTCTGATCTAACTATAATAATCCTTATATTTATATTGGTTATTGAAAATCTTTAAATCTAAAATCAGACTTAAAAGCGAATTTAGAGGAACTGTCGCCGAAAGGTCTGCAAATATATACTTCAACATTTATTACAAAATCTCTAAAGCCTCCGCTCGGTTTCAAGTTCGAATCCCGGTGAGTTTTTCTTTTTTTAAATTAAAAAATTCATATTTTTTTCAAGTTCCTAAAGACAAAATATGACTGGCAAACAATCTCAAAACAAATTGCTGCCTATTTAAAGGTATATTCAAATGGGACAATTCCACAAAAGACGCTATTGTTGTGGCAAATCTTTGCCAAACAACACTCTCCGGCGTCACTCAGACAAATGGCGGCAATTCAAGTTGAGATTTCCCTGGAGACTGAAACCCCCTGACACTCCTTGTGCCCTCGCTCTTGGTCTATTTTGTGAGTTTAGAGAGAGGAGTCTCTTTCTATAGTCTCTCCTTTTATACTCCTTGTCTCTTTAGCAGTATATGTTGCGAATAAACTGACGATACAATATCTATCAAGATGGGGTAAAGAAAAGTGCTGGTTTTCATTCGCAGCATTTCTTTTTACCATTCAACTGCAACTTCGGCTTCCACATTGGCAATCGCATTAGACAGATTCTTGGTATTTATTTTTATCCCAGGACAAGCCTTCACAATGAGGGCTTCGCTCCTCTTGTCCATTTCATCAGACAAAAAGGGACTTTCTCTGATTACTTCCACATCTTTGGTCCTTCGGGACCTTTTTTACTCTTTCTCTCTCTGTTAAGCAATTCTAATCAATGGACAGTTTCTCACGCACGCCACTGACCTTGAGCCGTGATTGATGGATTTTGGTGAATTGATCTGCCGGAAGTGGATTTTACGGGAAGAAAAATGTAATGTTTCGATGTCTTCACACCCTTTTTTGTCACATATTTTTCTGTCATTTCCCTGACAAATATTAATTTGGCTTGAAGCTCGGCAATATTGGATTTTTCACCCAGGATTTATTGAACATCATGTGAAGGGTTATTTCACGAATACAAATTTTTACCTCTCTCTCTCAGAGCTTTTAGGGATTGATGAGATTTGGGCTGAGCGTTAAAGGCGCGCCAAATATGAAATTGTCAAAATCACAAATCTTAGTCATTATTTTACTGGGTGGTAAAAAAAAATATTTTCCCAGGAATTTAAGCGTTGTACGCGAGAAAAAGCTGAGGTTTGAGTGATTGTTGGAACAAATAAAACAAATTGCAATTCATCCAAATTTGTCAATTGGGACCAAAACTGATCAAAGCCTCAATGGGCATTCGATCACGTGAATAAATGTGTTTTAGGGGAGACACACACAAAAAGCTCCATCACAATCGATTCGCTGGTGAATTGTTGACCAAAATGAGAATGTTTCTATATTGGAGTTCATGTGACTCTCCATCTCTTTTTTTGCCATCTGCTCGTGTTTGTCACTCTTTCCAAACATTTTGCTGCACCGGGTGATTTGGTGGCTCGTGAGGTTTATTTGCTCTTTCGAGCCAGGCGACCCCCCCCCCCCAAAAAGGGGCTTCACTGGGAGAGTTTGAAAATGTCGTGGTTTTGCGAAAAGTTCATTGTTTGGGGCCAAATTCATTGACACTTTTTGTATGGTTCAAGAGGAAGCTCAGCTTTAAAGTTTACAGGAAATATGCAGAAAATAAACATGGGAATAGTTCCTATATTAGAGGAAATAAATTCATATTAAATTTCCATGTATGTTTAGGAATTCTTATTCTGGAATAATATGTTTTGCAATTTGAAATTTCGTTTGTAAGAGTTCCCATATTCAAAACAAATTTCCATTGTAGTAGTTCCTATATGATATTCTCATGGAACGTTTCTTGTGAAATTGCCTTGGAAATTTAAAAACAAACTTTTCTCGATAGGAATTTCCTAACGAAATTCCGTTGTGGGGTTTCCCATAATAAGTGTATCTATAGAATTACCATAGTAATGATTCCTATGAGAGATTTTCACATAACCAAATACGAAATTCCTATGTAAGATTCGCATAGCAAAAATCTATTCTTTCCCATGGAAATATTTCCATCCTAAGAATTTAATGGAATTACCATGGTAATGATTCCCACGAAATATTTTCCCATGAAAAGATTTCTTATATGTAAAGCGATCCAAGGTAAGATTCTCATTGTAGAAATTCCTAGAAGTTCTACTTAAGATTTCCCATAAAAATTTTAAGGCAAACTTGTCATGCTAAGAATTCATATACATTTCGAATTTCATTGTAACCATTCCTATATGGGATTAGTATGGCAGAACTCCAATACAATATTTTACGATGGTAAACCTTCTTGTTTGAGGGCATGATAATAATTCTTATGAGAAATTTCTTACTTTGGATTCACATGGTAACGATTCCTATATAAAATTCCCATTGTAAAGATTACTATATGGAATATAATGACAAAATTTACAATAGAAAACATTCCCGTAGGGAAACTTCTAGGCAGGTCATGTTAATGATTCATATGGGAAATTTCTTACATTTGATTCACATGGTAATAATTCCCATGGAATATTTCTGTTTTAGAAATTCCTATATGGCATCATGGCAAAATATACAATACAAAACTTTCCCGTGGAATAACTTTTATACAGGCCATGGAAATTATTCTTATGGGAAATTTCTTATATGGTTCTCACATTGTAATAATTCCCATGCAATATTTCCATTGTAGAAAAATTCTTATATATAGTTATCATGACAAAATATACAATACAAAGCTTTCCCGTGTAAAAACTTCTATACCAGCCATGATAATGATTCTTATGGGGCATTTCTTGCGTTGGATTCACATGGTAATGATTCCTATGTAATATTTCCATTGTAGAAATTCATATACAGCAATCTTATGGGATATTTTTAGCGGGATTCCGATCAATGGAAATTCTTGTACATAAAATTATCCTGCAAGGATTTCCTATGCGAAATTCTCATACTTATTGATTCACCTCTGGCAACCCCAAAGGGTCACTTCTGATTAATTTTCCACTGAAAATCAATCCCATAATGATCGAGAAGGGAGTTTTTGACCTGGGATCAATCCTGTCCTGGACTCTCTTCATCTCCGCATCCATGGGGGATGGGATTGCCACTGCTAGTATGACCCTGTGGGTGGGTGGGTTAGTGGGTGTGGGCGATAGTGGTGTTGTTACTGACTGTGGCGTGGTTAATGCTACGCAGATTTACTGCTAGTGTAATGTGATTTATGTAACAGACCAATTTAGCATATCCTTCGTCGTGTGAGTGGTTGAATGGGGGGAGGTGTGAGGTGGGTGGCAACATGCAACACAACCCCATCAAATTGACAGGTTGTTGCTGTAACATTCTGCCCATGTATCTGTAGCATAAACCAATTTCCCTTCCAACAAATGAAAGAAGTATTAATCCCAACAGAAATGGGGCTATGGAGCCATAATATCGATTCAACTCACACCCCCCATATACGGGCTTGCAAATCCTGATAGGGAAAACCCCAAAAAGCTCTTTCACCATCGGTCGAAAGACATTCAAACTGACAGGCCTGGCATAACACCTGAAAATGCTAGAAAAGAGGCCAAAGCCTCTCAATAGTTTTGCCTTTGGAAAACAATATATATGTTAGAGGGATTTAAATTGGTGCTCCGGAAAATTGCATCTGGGGACTTTTAATTGAATTTATGCTCCCTCCAATTGACAATATTGTGGCTTCCTGATTGATTTTTATCCACCACCGACCATACATTTCACACAAATCGTTTTCACACACTTTTTTCACACGTCACTCACTTTCCAATTTCACCTGACTTTCCCTCCGCCCCCTCCAATCTAAATTCATTGGTATTTTCTCAAACTCATTGGATTCTCAAAATGGTTGAGTTGCTAAGCAGTTAGACATGTTTGAATGCAAACTGACAGATCAACTGTCACTTTGACAGCTGTCATCTGTCACCTAAACAGAATATTTGACAGAAATTCAAAAAAATTTCAACTTAACCGTTATGATTATGATTGCTTATCAACTCTGTTCTTCGAGGAATTCTTCCGCCTTCCTTCACCTGCGACTATTGTTTCTTCCAGCGCGTTTTTTTCGGCAATGAGCGCCTGAAATGGCATTACAGGATCAAAGGGAACAGGAATATCCTGTCATTGGTGAAATCCTTGTGAAATATTAGATTTGACCGGGATTGAGGCGGAAAATGAGACACAAGTGATTTAGAGGTGAATTGTGATTCTCTCAAGCGACAAATTGCAAACGGCATTTACATGAGGAGAATCAATTGGATTCAATGATAATCTCCCTCCGAGTTAATTCCCATCATTTCAGATTTTGTGTGCCAAAATGATGAAGCACTTCAAAAAGAGCTA
>CAKKOB020001659.1:7152-19575 GCA_918844115.2 Phlebotomus perniciosus
GGAAGTGGAAAGTTTTGCAAATTTTTAACAGCTTTTGAGTCTGATTGTGAGATTTATTTTACAATTCATTTAGAACTGCTTATAGTTAGATGTTTTTTGAGGAAGTTCCTAAACTTAAAAAATCTCCAGAAATTTACGAGCATTTAAATATAATAGCTTTTTGTTAATTTTTTGAGCTTTAGCTGTTTGTTAAGTGCTTCCTGAAGATCGGCCCAAGTCTTTTAAAATTTCGTAGAGCTTGTGAAGATATTTCTAAAGTATTTCTTTGTAGTTTTTCTGGATAAATTTTGAGCTTTCGTGATATTCTGTTGGTTAATTTTTTTAAGGGCTTTAACAGAGTTGGAATTAAAGCTCTTTAAAACTTTTAAAAGTGTAGAAATTGTTGTATAAGTACAGAAAAGTACACCTCATTGACCCTAATATCTTCCTCTTGGACATTATTCCAAAACAGGTTACCTACTTTGCCTAATCAGGCGATTCACTATCAGAGTTGAATGATTTCAATTGAAAAAAATGTGAATGCATTTTTTGTTAATTAAACTTGCTTTACTCCTTATCAATGAGTTCAACAAACATTCTAAACAGAGTCCATTGAAATGGAAAGTCTCATTGTGAGATCACCAATTGATCCCATACTGCGATGCAACGTTTTCAACTGACAAAAAAAGAGTTGGGTTCCCATCCATGTTACACGAGAATTTCATCATTTTCCGCTAGACTAGCTCCAAATGTTCCCATCCGCGTATCACTTGGTAAATGATGTTAAATGACCGTTTATCGTGGCAAGAACAAAAGCGTATGATGCGCTAAAGAGACACATTTGTCAAGTGAGGGCGAAATAGGATCTCTCCGGATGATGGGAGGCATTATTAGGAATTGCATGTAAAATTCGATAAGGGCATGTGCTCTTTCGTGTTGAATTACCACGACAATGCAGTGACATATGGGAAGCGAATGAGGTTTTTTTTAATATAGGGAGAGGACATACTCTCTTGATGCCCGTATGGACACGGGAATTTTCACGAGAACTCGATACTGTTGGGAAGATGGTCAGTGAGGCTGAAGTACTGCCCAATTAAAACAAGTTAAACATTGACTGGCGTCAGCAATTATTCTGGGATTGAAGTCAGTGTCTGGGCATTTTCCCTTCCAGAATGGCTGTCGCGCAATTGATATCAGACGACCTCAAAAGAAAGGGGGTAAAGCGTGGCTTTTTTTTGCCTCATAAAGTGCTAATGATAAGAATGGCTGGGATTAATAATGTTGTGCGAAATAAACAAGTTGTAATTTTGCGCATTTAATCGTGTTGATTGTCCATGTGGGTCTGTATTGAGATATATCGCGCGCAAGAATGGAAACTCCTTATCGATACACTTCCATAATGCCCAGAAATCAATAAATTCATCACTCTCGAGGGAGCTCTTTGGGGTGTCTCTCGTTGGCACATAATAGCAATAAATATTTCAGCAAAATGGCAATTTGACCAGCTCAAATGACAATGTTGTGAGTTAAAAAGCGACACGAACCATTTTGATTGAATTAATTCACTGGTCTCTCTCATCACCAAACAAATCTGTCTCAATTGATGGTGGTTATCGCAAGAAATCGGACAATCTTAATCAGTGTGAATGGGCACCATATTTTCTCCACGCATGGGGACAATTTATTTAAATTGCCTCTTCGCAATTCCTCGCCAGCCATTTCGGCTGGCGCGGTTCAACTGGAAAAATCGCGAAACCACAGAAAATGTGACGAAAGGCTAAGAGATGTTATACAATTTTCTCAGATCCCTCAGTTTTCTGGCCATCACACAATTTTGCACACTTCCTCAACAAATAGAGTGTTCAAAGTCTGTGTCTTCGCAATCGCGAGTGATGTCACGCATTTCTGAGTCCGTCTCACAATTAGTCACTTGTTTGGCGAATTTATGGGTGAAAACTTAACGGTACACTCACGGACCGTTGCAGAGGGCAAAGAATATGGACATAAGAAACTATGAGTGAGAAATCACAGAGGAGGAAGTTCTTCATGAGGTTCTAAACTTCGCGACGCATGAGAGACACTTGAATGGGAATTTAGTGAAATGAGTAAGAGCCCTCGAGATGAATGATTTATTAGACTGACATCCCTGACATCCTTTCAATTAACTCATATTCTAACCAGCGTATAACATCCAGAAATAAGGATAATTTTTATGATAATGGCTTCTCATTGGACGAGACATAGAGGTTCCTCTTGATGTCAGTAAAATATATATTTGTTCATAAAAATGTTCCCAGCATTGAGTTTCATGTTTCCAAAATTTTTTTTACGATTTCTGTCTCAACACTTGAGGGACTTTTAATGCTTTTCCAATATATTTAACTCGTCTCACATGGTATAGAAATCGTCTGTCTTCTAATGGATGCTGGCAATGTGCTATATAAAAATCGAATGATTTTACGAGTGAAACAGCATTTTGGATCTTTTTATTACCGCTCAAAACTCGATCATTGTTTTTCCCATACAGGCAGATTTCCTTCAACAATTCCCTATTAGCGATAACCCCGCTAACTCTGACCCTTCTTTCGTCAAGAGGGGACCTCTACTCTCATTCACGTCACACTTTTTTTCGTCATTGTGAGAGAAATTAATAAAAAAAAGTACGCTTCACTGTCTTTAATGCCCTCCTAATTGAAATACGTGATACCATTTGAGTTTCGGGGTGAATCATCACGAATCGTACTCACATTTCTCTTGACAAGATCATCCAATAAAAGCGAACAATCGCTGGTAAAAAAATCGAGTATACAATAAACAACAAAAGGTTCTGCAACCGATTTTTGACCCGCATTTGGTCATAAAAGACTTTCCCAGGTGCAGAATCCCTTCTCAATAAAATCAATTTTAATGTTTACGATCCTCCATCTATCGATGAGCGCTTGCTCAACTCTGGCTAAGCGCTGGTAGGGCATAGAACTATTTTTGAGAATTTTCAACAGTCGAAAAGTGGGTCAAATCTCAGAAGTATTTTCGAAGTCTTTGGACACACATATCATGCGCGAAATATGCTAAAAATGTCAACATGAATGGCTTCGATAGCTGTTTTGCCTCTCTTATCAAAATCAACAGCCACTCTCGTGAAGGAAAACAGTTGTAGAGAGAATCCCAAAATATCACACTCGGTGATATCACAAAGGTATATAACAAACTCTCTCTTTATTTATAGCGCTAAGAGTGATTTTTTTCCCGCCTTATTATTTGCCTTCGGGGATTGATGAAAAAATATTGGCAGCAATTTTTCTCGCATTTATATAAACACTTCTCACGTTGAACGTGAATCTGCACTTTTGTGATAAAGTTTACCCACACTCTGTTTCTATTTGCATACCCCAACCAAACACCATGTGTTATCGGGCGCGAGTGTGTCTCAAATGACTGATTGTGAATGCAATGCGTTCGCTATCGCTGCACCGATAACAGGAGGGGATTTCTGTGTAAAGCCCGCAAAAATCGGTGAATTGATGTCTCTGATCCCCTTCATGAATGGTTCCCCTTCATTGACTTGCAAGTGATCCGGTGTTGATGGGAGAAACACCTAAGCAAATAAAATGACCTCAATGTCCTTGTCTTGGGCCATTGTTTACCGATGCAAAACCGCCTCTTCGCTTTATGAATGAGAACAATGCCGGGCACTGTACAAATTCGCTAAATTGGAACACTTTCTATGGGCAAAAAAATCATAAAATGTTTTTTTGATTTTTTTCCTGTGATCTAATTGCTTTTTCTTTGTTGATTCTTCTCTCTTGCAGATTACATGAAAGAGGTGAAAAAGTCCTCGAGATCCAGCATAGAGTCCAAGGAGAAGCACTAGGGGGATGGACATCCTGTGAGTTTTCCTCAAGGGCTTGCTGCAACATGAATCACTTTTCACAACAATTTATTCTTATTTTTTTTTTGAGAAGAGAAAACAACACTCATTTTGCTATTTGAGAGAAAAAAAAGAGATAAAAGAGAGAGATAGAGTAATTTATTGATGAAAAAAACATGTAATGATCTCAAATATTTAACTAGAAAAGAAGAAAGTAATTTATAAAAAAATCTTATTTTTGTAGTTGGTAGGAAATATTTAATTTTGCTTGAAGAAAAAGTACATAATATATAAAAAGAGATACATCTAAGGACACTCACTGAAGCTGAGAAATTCAGGAAGAAGTACCAGAAATATTTCGGTTTACAAGTTTTTTTAATTTTTGGTAAAAAATCATAATTTTTTCTTTAAAGAATCAGTTTTTTGAGATGAGGCTAAGGAGAGGAAATGCTTTCCGCGAAGAGAAGAAAATTTGACATGAAAAAAGGGACCAATATTGGCGATTGATTCCTCATCCTTACCTCCATCGATAGTGCATCACATTTTGAGATTAATTTTGAAGCGAAATCCAAATTTAAAGCCTTATCCCAACCCTTATAATACAGTGAAAAAAATTATCTCATGAGAAAAGAAGACAACACAGTGAAAAACCCTTCTCAATTGCAATGTGATATCGAAAGGTGACAAAAGTGTTTAAGTTAGAAATTCCACCTCAAATGATTTTCGTGTCATCACATACAAAATTCCAGTTCAATTGATATTTACTGAGGAGCTCAGCTGAAGACATAGTCAAACGGTGAGATTTCCTGCATCTTCCCAGAGCAGAAAATTTCACTGCACGACAAATAGATAACATATTAAGGCTCCAAATGTGTGGGCATTGATGTTAATTAAGTGAACAAGAATTGTATAAATAATGTAACAATTGTGAGAATTTCCCACCGTGGTCACCCAAGAACTTCAATTTGAACTGCCTTTTCTTCAACGTGTTGTTTGACCCTCTTTTTTTTGACGACAAAAAATAACTGATTGGATTAATATTTTTTTCTTAAGCGACTCTTTGAACAGTACAAAATTCTCCTAAAAAAATCTTTTGATTGCATTTTTTACCCTCTTTTGAGATAATCAAAATATTTTTTAATTCTTCGAATTGTGATATGACTTTTTCTCTAGCGCCGATTGTCAACTGAAACTAACTGGATTTTCTTGTAATTTTCACCACCGCAGGTAAAACTGCGATCAAATTATTTGCTTTGGTACATAATTTTTAAATAGATAGTCTTTTTTCGTGTGTGTGGAAAGCTTCCATAATTTGCAGGAGTTCATATAACTGTTAGAAATGGGACACACGAGCGACGAACGCAACGTTCACGCAGAATGTCGATGAACTCTTTGCAATAACACTCCCTCGCCCTCCCCCCCCCAAATTGTTTTGGTCACATCCCAGTAAATTGTATAATAGTTTATTTATTTAATATCACTTCGTGGTTAAATCACGTGTTTGTGTGAATTTTGCATTATAATATTTTGTTAGAATTGTGCGAAAAAATGCCACATGAAAAATTCACTTCATAAGAGAGACAATTTGTAAGAAGAGATCAACATTTTGGCATTAATATTTTTTTGTCTAAAATACATCTCCCATAGTATTTGTAAATAATGTTAATAGAGTGAAGAGATAACAGAAAATCATGGATAAACAAATCTCTTCCTTTTGGTATTTAAGATTGCATACAAATTTTCTTAGAACGTAAAGTGAAAAGTAAGGCGAAATAATATAAAGAAAAAAAAACACGAAAAAATTCTTGGATATGAGCAACAAATGCCTGTTCATAGTCCATACTAAAATATATATTGAAAATGAACAATAAAGAAACGTTGCTACAGAAAAACTTCTTTTCCTTCAAAACTTCACGGCTCTGGACTTTATGCAAAACATCGAATTTTGGAGTGTCTCCTTGAGGAGTTCTGGCTCTTGGTTTTTCGGAGTGGATTCTTGAGAAAAAAGTCCCTCTTATTTCTTATTCCAACTGACTTACCTCATCACTCAATTATTTTCACCTTTTTTTATCTCCCGCATCGCCAAGAGTGGAAGAAGCTCTGGCCAGAAGAGGTGGAGGAGTAAAAAAAATGAGATTTTACGTTAGACACCGTAGCCAAGTGATCTTTGTCATTTGGATGCTGTATCTCATTCTCTTGCTTGTTTACACGAACATCCAACAAGAGACTGATTCCTTCGATCAACAAATCACTGTTGGGGAATTATTAAAAGTCATGCCTTTTCATAATGAATCGTTCAACCTCCGGGGGCACAGGATATTGCATATTAATATTGGGCGAGAATATAAACGAAAAATTGACACAAACAGTCAGAGGTAAACAACTGGTGGCAAAAAAGAGTCCCAACCACAGACTCTTTTTTTCTCCTCCTCTCAGAGCAAACACAGAAGAGGCGGAGGATGAAGATGAGCCAAGAGATGAAAACATGTTGAAATTGAAAGCAACAAGGACTCTTGCAAAAAACCAGCATCACGTCATCGCTATTACTTCCTACGTGATTTCTCCTTAGCATTTTTTACAGTGTATATTTTTGCGCGCCAAAAAAGGGCGCGCAAAATCCTGAAGATGTGTTTTGCAATTTTCCTCAAAATTTCCATCATGCGCGTCATCTCAGCGAATTGAGAGAGCGAAGAGGAGCTGTAGAGTGTGTCAGATGGTCAGAAAAAAGTGCCTCAAGTCAAAACAAAAGGACCCAAGTTGGAGGCAGCGTCTCTTGTATCTTTTCTTCTTCCCGAAGAACTTGATACAAGAGTGGAGAACAAAACTGGTTCTCTACAAACGACTCCATCCATCTCGCCCAAGAGTGGATCTTGGAGATTGTAGCGTGGTTTGGCGTGGTAGATTCTACTCAGGGGCTACCAAGTAATCACAATAAGTGACTCACTTATTGCACAATGTCTCTAAATAGAATTTATTGAAAAAATCAGATGATTTCTTGCGCAACTCTTCTAGGAAATCTAAACTGAGATTAACAACAAGAGTTTTTTCTTGGGATTTATTTGCAGGTAATGATAACAATAAGCAGAATTGGGAGCCAATATCAAGCATGTATTGTTAAATGTTTATCAGTAATATATATAAAGAAATATAATATATCTCAAGCTGTTGCTCAAATGGTATTTGCTTATCATTTCAAAATATTTTTATTATATCTTGTTAGACCTTGCAGATTCCTGACGATTATATAAATTTAAGAAACAGACGCGTGTGTCAAGATTTACGATAATGGAAATAAAAATAAAGAAAACGGTATAAAACGTGTAAGTCTTATCTAAATAGCTAGAACTTATTAAATCATTAACAGAGGAATTTTGTTTTTCCAAGATTTTTATAAAATTGTTTTATTTGTTTACTGGTTTACAAGTTCAAGGTAAGTTTGAATATTTTATCAGGATATTATCGTATATAAAATATTATGTATATGTATACATATGTTATTCGAATAACACCCTTGTTAATAACATTTGTCATCCCTTTGCTGGTTTTCTGGTGACTTCGCTTCTTTCTTCTCTTGTGCTGCCTCATCCAACGCCAATCGGGAGGAAAACACTTGGGTTTCTTGCTGGGAGATGGTCGAAGAAGAGGCAAGCCAAGGTATATAACTGGAAATTGACAGTTTTTTTGTATGATTCTCAATTCTTTCTTTTTTTCCTTCCTATCTGGTACTCTGCCTTTTTTCTCTCTCCTCCTCCTCTGCGTCTTCCTTCATCCCAACCCAATATATAAATTTTCTTATTGCCTTCTTTGTATTCCTCTTCCATATATACAAAACCCATTGGAGGTCGCTGGTGTATCTGCTCGCTGTTGTTTTCTTCTTTGCTTCTGAGCCTCTTCTGGCACCGCGCCATCCTCCTCACCCTGGAATGGGAGCTCGGGGGAGCGCGAAGGCGGGCGGTGTTCGTTTTGGATTTTGAACACGTGCACTTTTCGACGACGAAGAAGAGTTTTTAGCATCGCAAGATTGCTTTTTTATTGCCACCTCTCGAGGGTATAAGGAATTATAATGCGCGATCAGGGGCGTTTTGTTATTATTACAATTTATTCTTGCCTTTTCTGTGACTTCTTCGCCACGCTGCATCCACCCTGACACTGTTTTTGATGCGCCCAACTACTGGGCGAAAGAGTGGATGGAGCTGCGAGGTGTGGAGTTTGGAAGGTATGGGCAGAAGGGACAAACACCTCGATCAACGATCGCAAAGAGATAATTACCCACAAGGCATCAAGCAATCTTCTGCCATCCACGGTCCAAGAAGGTGACTCTTTCCAGAGATGTAACTCGTGTTGTTGTTTGTCTCTCCACTCTTTATCACCTTCCACCAATCGAGTCTCTCCTCTGGGTTCTGCCATCCACTTTCTGACCAGATACAACACAATATTTGTGGATACACGGCAAAAGTGATACACAATATTGGTTTGTGCTCGAAGCCACTCTTCTTTGCCCACGAAATATCGTAAACAGTAGCAGAGATTTTTCGAGGATTTTTTTACCACCGTCACCACTGACTTGTTTATGTTTCATAAAACCTCTCTTTCCGATTCTTCTTTAATCAAACACCATCGATAAACAGTGTTTGAGCCACTTATTTATTTTATCGCGTCACACTGTATGAATTTTTAATTAAAAACCTCTAATCGCCCAGACTTCGTCTCAGCAGGACACACAGACTAGCCCTGGATAGCGTAGAAAATTACAGGGCTCGATCAGCATAAAATTCCGTGTTTTTCTCATATAAGTGAGGAAAAAAAGTGATTTATAGAACACGACAGATGAGAAATTCCAGAGCGCGCAAGAGAATAGGAAATCTAATCTTATGGCGAGGCTCTCCATTCACGCGCATGAGATATTTGATTATAATTTTTTGAGAATACCCAGCCATAGCATAGATATGTTGTGGCAATGGAGGAGTGATCATGGGAGTTTCTCGTTCGCATAGAAAAGCCATAGCTAAATAGAAATTCTGTGTATGGTTCAACGTTCTCGGCCAACGAACTTGGTGTTCCACGATGAATACTCAAAAGACTCGCAGTCCTACAAGCCACATACTCGTGAGTTTCACAGGGATTTTCACTGTCTCTCTCACTCGTTCTTGGGACGTTGAGCTTGAGGATCTGTTGGGGGGCTTTTGGGATCAATCACAAGTTAGAGAAAACCTGTTTGATCCAATCACTCCGTGTTAGATACTTTAGCCAAGTTTCAGGGTAATCACTCAATGGAAAAGTGACAGAGATTACATTATGAAAATGATAATTAAGCCGCAGGAGAAGGTGGGTTAAAACGCTGGGGAGGCTCACGGAAAGTCAAAGATTTTTCCCCGCATCGATGATGAGGAATTCTTGTCCTTCTTGTCAATGAGATACCATATTGAAATTGCAATTTAATTTCAATGAAGAACCCATTGACTGGTGTCCAAGAATGGCATCGATGGTCACAATTGGCAGGAATTTGCACCACATAATAGAGATGATGAATGTGAAATGTCCATGATGGTGTCTTTTCCACAAATAAGGCATGAAAAATGCCAATTGAGACATGAGTCCAAGCGAGCGTGAAGACTTCGCGGGGACTCTGTCGCGTCTTTCGGCCGGTATGGGATTAATAATGAATGCGTGTTGCGATAGTGATTTACATATATGGAACAAGAAGTCTGAGCCATGATGCCTTCACGATAATTTGCGGAAAAATTAAAATCATTAATCAGCTCCATGGTTGGAAGCGTTGGAAGCGTAAGAAGAGGGACTCAACTACTGCACACGCCGCATTACTATCATTTCACTCATGAGAACGCCGAGACACTGGCTTGGCCTCAATATCGCCGGGAGATGCCTCAGACCAGATTCACTCCGTCCGCCCAGAAGCCATTTCAATTTGAGTTTTATTAATCTCGTTGTTGAGTCTCTCCATCGCCCCACAATAGCAATACGCACTAGCTCTATATTCTTGTCCCGGACGTACAATTTGTACACTTCCTAGAACTATTTCAGGGACTACCAAAGGGTGATTCACTGGGATTAAAAGCGCGTTCACATCTTTTTAAAAATCTTTTTTGTTTAAATTATAATGTTAGGTCTTTTGTTAGACGCAAGAATTAACGGAATAACTGGATGTAAAGTGTCTTCCTGTCAACTGATTTACATTGGTTAGAAAAGGACAAAAATGAGCGATTATTGCGTCCAGAGAAGACAATTATCGCTCATTTAATACGTTTCTGTGTCCTTTTCTAACCAATGTAAAACAGATGAGAAGAAGATAGATTTTTGCCCAGTTATTAAGTCGATGCAATAAATTCTGGCGTCAAATTCCTCGTATGTTAACTCTCTCGTGTGATAACGTCGTCTTTCCGAGCTTTTTCTTGATAAAATAATTTTTCTTATATCTTTTTCTAATGATTAACTATAAAGTAACAATTACCATTGCAATAATTCTTGCAGGTGTGTCTAAAATTCTTTTGATCACTGTATCCATCTCTGAATGACTCTGGGTATTTTTTGGATCATGCAAAAAGATGTTCCAAAGAACGCCTCATCCACCAGCAAAATCCGAGCAATTTCTGTAATACGCTTAAAAGTATTTTGCATAATGATTTATGATTGTTTATTTATTTCCATAGCACGGATACACATGATTCCTCACACATGTCTCTATGGGGTGTTATTCAAGGAATAATCATAAATCAAACGCCACACAATGCAACTGGCCGATGCTGATCCTTAAATACCCGTGAAAAAAAATTAAATTCTTTTAATTCATTCCCCAGACAAAGAGTTTCCATCAGACTCATTTGTATCTCAAACGGTTCATATTAACACATTTCATGTGTCAGGGATGTGTGAAAAAATGGTGATTAATTCGCTAGCTCAGAGCGGCTAATCCATCTCAAAATACTAAAGAAACTTACCTAATTATTTTGCAAATTCACACTCGGCTAATTGAATTGCAAAATATCGCGGTCTTGTGCGAAATTCTTCCGGAGATTTTGCAAAGATTAATTTGAAGACCTAAATTATATTTTTTTTATTCAAAAAAGATCTAAATTACTATTGTACAAGTCATAAATATTCATAAACAATTAAAACTACCACGGAAGACTGGATATATTTAAATAATGATTTCTTTAAAATTTTCACTTAAAATACTTGAGATCGCTTAATGCAATTTTGCTATCGGGAAATTGCAAAATTCTCACCACTTACCAGAAAGCCCCTCGAGCGATGGAGGAGTTGAAAATGATGGCAATTAAGCAAGTGGCAGCTATCAGTTCCAAACTCCTTGAGACTCTGAGATGCACTTGAGGAGCATTTTCCAGTGTCACTTTTTACTCCCTCCTTACGTCTCCAAGATTGATGAATTGACAGGCCAGACAGATATCTAAAAATAAGACCCGGCAAAGAAGGGATGAAAAAGAGCTTAATTGCTTGAGATCCCTCCTCAGCATTCGCATTGCAAACAATTATCGCAATTGTCCCAGGCACTCGCTGTAATTGATGCGAGGTCAAACTGTAATGAATATAAATTGCCATCATGCAAAAAAGGTCTTTGGGCAGAATGCCTTCGATACTGATCCAGAGATTTCTCGCGAGAGACACGCGAAATTTTTCCAATCCAACACAGTGTGAAATTTATTTTAACACTTGCACGTTGAATTTTAATTCATTTTTTTTTCACACCTTCCCCGGCAGTTTGGAGAGCATTCATATAGAACGAAAGCAACGTCATTGAAAGGTCAAAGCGTGGAACTAATCAACTGCAAGCCAGAGTCGTAAATGTGGCAAAAAGTCTAATGCATTTTATAGCTGGAGACGATGGAAAGCCATTTCCAGCTCATTATTGTTGCACCGCGAAATGCAAAAAGCCGTGATGATACTCCGTTAGTTTTGCATTGTGGACACACTGATTGTTTGTGGTCCGTCGCAATTGTGCTGAAGAAATTGACATCTCAACCACTGTCTGGAAGAAATGACATTGAGGCAACGGGGAGATATTATGTTTAGGAGTGGTGTACACCTGGATGGAAGTCCACGAGCGTCTTTGGAATTGTGTGCTAATAGTTCGAATAATCGAAGCAACAGCGAACAAACTTCAGGAAGGAATAATTGAAGCAAGAACGGACAAACTTAGGGAACTAATAATGGAAGCAACGATGAACAAAAAATAACGAATAATCGAAGAAACAACGAACAAGCTTCGTGGAACGAATAATCAAAGCAACGACGAACAAACTTCGGGAAACGAATAATCAAAGTAACGACAAAACAAACTAAGGGAACGAATAATCAAAGAACGACGAAACAAACTAAGGGAACAAATTTCGAAGCAACGGCGAACAAAAAAGAACGAATAATCGAATCAACAACGAACCAAATTAGCAAATGAAAAATCGAAACAAAAACGAAAAATCTTAGAACAATTTACTTGTCTTTCATTTAAGAACTTTTATTAGGTCAAAAAAACCAACTACGCCTACGCGTCGTTTGTTTGTTTAACTCTTTCTCCCTAGTAGTGCTAGTGTTAAGCT
>CAKKOB020001660.1:0-19567 GCA_918844115.2 Phlebotomus perniciosus
GCTAAAGTTTTACAGACTTAAAGCTGTTAAATGTCTATAAATCGCCTTTAGTTTAATAGCTGGTCGCGAGGACCTTTTAAACTTAAACCTTTAAGTGACTATTTATTTTGAGATGAACAATTGTCCAAGCAGTTTAATCCACAAAGTGAGTTCGATATAAGAACCATAGGAACACATTTGACATCTTGGATAATCAAATTTCTTTAGTATTGCTAAAGGCTATTTTATCCGAAATTCCTATCTCGGAATGTGAAATCTTTAGTGTTAAAGCTAAAGCTTTAATTTAAATCTTTAGCCCTCTTTATCTCAGAATTGGGGGGTTTGTATACAAAATCGGTATCACCGCAGAGCTATGGCGCTGCACGATTTAGAGTACATTCCCAAAGTGATATGAGCTCAAAAAAATATCCACCAAAAACCGTCCATTCGGCTGAATTAAAATGCAATTTATACGTGATTACAAAATTGTTTTATTATTTTCAAGTCTTCGCTGTATCGTATAATAAAACGTATAGCTTTTCGCATCAAGTGGACAATTTACCTCAAGGGTTTTCTTCAGCAATTATTGGGTGATGAATGATGGGAAAATTGCAAGTTTCCCCACAGGAATCACCCCACTCCTGGCGCCAACTCACACTCCACCTTATAATGCCAATGACTTTTGAGGAAGCGTCCAGGAAGGATAGGCACTGCCATGGGTTTTTTATCAGGAAAAAAGGACCATTAAACACGGTGAATAAGAGTGATTTATGATCATGTTGTGTCCATTTAATTACTTACAAGGTGTAGATAGTTTATGACTTATAGAGATATTCAGGTTGAACTGTATTAAATGTAAAATATCCAGCTGTTTGGTGCTTTGACACGTTTTTTTTTCTTCTATTCCAAGGATATTGGAGTGAGGTCAGAAATTTCACGTGTTTATATTGTTGGTCGTGTCCGCACACTTTACACATCCTTTTTATAATTTTCAACGTAAAACACTTTATGGCCATCATTTATTTCAAGATATATTGCTGGGAGACTCTCATTAGGATAAGTGCACTCATTTTTTCTTTCCAAAGTCATTTGCTTAGACTGACAATGTCAAGAGTGACCCTTACCACTTTGTAAGGAATCGACTATGAGTGGACTTTGGTGTTTTATGATCATGACTCTCAGATAATGCTGTTTTTCTTACCAAAACCTGAAGATTACCATTTTTATCGCCTTGGGATTGTGGCACTGGAAGTAAAAAGTGTTAATGATTATCTCGTACCTGGCGTTAAATGAGGAATGTGTCGGATGGCATTCCGGAAGCTCATGTGATGTCGGTGAAACCCTCTGAGGGCATAACTTGCTAAATCCTTCCGTCAACAATGTCTGGAGCGAAAAGGGTGCGTTTTGGTATTTTGAAGACCCAATAAAAGGCATCTTCAGTGTCTGATAGGCGGTCGTCAAACTTCTCCCCACAGATCTCTGCACACTCTGCTTATGAGTGTACATAATCTTTGATCGGGCCATACCATAAATTGTGGAAAGGTTGTGGGGATGGGCAATAAAATTAAGGCGACAACAAACACTTGTTGGAGTTCCGATGAAAGTCCAAACTTGGATGTATTTTACATTTAACACGAATGGGCCAAGAGTGTGCGCCTGGAAAATGCTCTGACCAGACTATACCTATCCCCCAACCCACTTCTGAATTATAGCCTAAATTAGGCAGCATCTTGTATCAGTTCTAAGGAAAGGAGATATAGATACCGGCAAGACGATTAAAATCTTCTCACAGGCATGTTGAAGAGAAAATAACATTAGAAAGGTCTCCCTCTGTCAATTCTGTGGAGTTAGTCCTCTCGGATGGTTGTTTATAGGTTCGAGAAATTGATTTATGTCATGTAAAGTAGAAGAAATTTCACCTAAATAAATAAGTTGAGGAAACTCCCATTGGGAGATACATTTTGAGGGACGAAGACAAAAAAGTCGATATAAATTATAAATCTCCCCTGGCCTCTTTTCACTGACTTTCTCTGCTCTTTTGTCTACCGATCCCTCCTCAAGGACCCCGAGGACAAAAGGGAGAAGATAAAAAAAGTCAAAATACCTCGATTAATAACTATATAGGTATATGGAACGATTTGTTGTACCTGAAGAGTTTCAAAACTAAATAATTCTGGAAAATAATTTTACTAATACATTTTAAAGTTAAATAAGCTTATTCTGTAAATTTAAGTCGTATTTCTAAAAGTCTGAGTTCTATACACGGAGCCATTTATTAAATAATGGACTCTGCGTAAAATCTCTTGGATTTCAATGAATGTTTTACTGTTCAAAAATTAATAAAACACATACGGAAATGATCAATAGAGCGATCCTGAGATGATTTAGGGTCAATGAGAAGGCAAATTTAAATATCAACGTATAAATCAGGAGATTCCCATGGAGAATGAGAGCATCAATAAGATATGGGATGAGAGATGCCTCTCGTATTGGTTTGTTCAACATGAAAGTGAAACCGTCGCCGGATTCGCACCATTTATAGGGATATAATGATAATTTTTCATCTCTGTGTTTGTACCTATATAGCGCATAAATCATGTCCTTCGAGGGTATACAATTTAGAAATTTTTCCTGGTTCTCAATTTCGATTGCAGACGGGCTGAGTATGAGAAAGGAGCCTTCCGTCTGTTGCACTACGAGAAAAGGATGGTCTGTGGGGACTGAAAGTCAAAATGCTCTCCGAACAATGGATATATATGAAAGGATACCTGTGTACGGTCACACCCCTTGGAGTTGCTTTTTTTCTCGCCCAGCATGCCAGGCAACAGAAGAAATGTATAGAATTTCATTTAAAAGTATCACTCGTCGACAATTGCGAAGGATTTCTTGCCTTTTTTTTGCTGAGAAATTTCATGGATATTTGAAACGTTTCAAGAGTCCTTCGTGTTCTGATTTTTGCCTCTGGGTTTTCTAGGAATTTGGTTACTTTTGAAAATTAAACCTGATCCTATCATACGTTTCCGCATAAGTTCATAAAAAATTAATTGATGGTGTTTTAAAACAATTGGTAAGGAGCTAAATAGCGACTGGCAAAAGGCAAACATCACAATATTATGACGCCCCTATTGTGGCATTAAGTGACTTGTAAATCGTGACTAATATCCTTTCCGTCCTGAATCTATTAAAATAAATTGTGAGAATAAGGCGATAATCGTCGAACGAAATCCATACCTATGCATCATTTTGATTTATTATCCCAGACGACTATCGTATCGCTATTATTTAACCATAATTCCATCCCTTTCGGCACGTAAGTAAAATACACACATATCTTGATGCCTGTTAAATCATTCAAAAATCATCAAATATCCTTTTTTGCCCAGTGACAGATGTACATCTCTGTCACACTGACAGTGTTTTGTCACGTAAAAACTATCTGTCTCGCTCACACAGTCCGTTTTCTTGGTGGTTGATTTTTCCCAAGCAGACATAGGGGAAGGGCGACATGGAAAATCTCTTATGTAACTGCCATGAAGATGGAAAAGGAGAGGCTAGTCAACATCTTGATTTTATACAATTCCAACTTGTTTCTCAACCATTTATCACACAAAAAGAGAAAAAGGTGCGATAAAGAAAAGGAGCAAGGATATAAAATCTACAAACAATTTTCTCAACTTCACCCTACAATTCTCTTTATTTTCCCCATCCGTCTCTTTCTGATGCAGCTCATCGTCATGATATACACTTTATATCCTTCACATTCTGTCCCACCACGATGATGTGCAAAGTGGGACGTCTATCAGGTCTCTGTGTGTTTGTGACAAATTAAAAAACAATAAATGTTACCAATTTTCGCCCAGTTCCCTAACCATCCCGGCAGAACATCAGGGGGATGCTGAGCTGAGCCCAAGAATTTACTGTTGACATTAATAGCATTTTAATTTTCAAGTCGGCTTCCTCTGTGTTGAAGCGAGAAGGTCCTCTCATGAGTGCCTTTTTTCATTGCTCATCAGCGATTGTTATCCATCTCTGTCGCACATGCAAAGGGCCGGCCATGTTTCTTACTTTTTGCTCACCTTTTTGTCTCACCCATCACTCGCCATCTCGCTCACACAGCGATGCATTTTCACACCACTACATATATGCATTTTATGCGCAAAGGGGCATAATTTATATGTGACTTGACGAGTTATACTGTCCCACTCACACTTTTCGATAGCTGCATCGTCAGTTCATCTCAAGGGCCCCGTCACTCCGTCTTGGAGGATTATCTCCGAGTGAGAATTTCATGGTATGATATTTCAGCGTTACAAATTTGTCGAAAATTACTTAAATTTATGCATTAATTATTCATGTAAATGTCTATGAATAAATAATTATGCCGACTTTCCGGGCTCTCTCGTGGTGTTTTGTTGGTTAGAGCAATAAAAGCTCTTCTGAGACAGTCGCCGAGACGAGAAACCGACGAGAATTTTATGATTCTCAAAACTAATTTTATTTATTCTACACGCTTTTGTCTTGTTATTTTATTTCGAAAGGAAATGGCATTAATGTATCTTTAAGTAGAACCTGGCCAAGATTAAAAACTTAGAGTATCCGGTCGCACTTTTATCGGGTTTTCTTTCACCTCGCACCGGCTTTAGCTGTGCGACTCTATTCATCCCAATTCATTAAATATTATATCAAATGCCGCAATTTTTTCTTCTTTATCTCTCGTGTCGTGAGGCGCGCCATCTAGGTCTCGTCCCAACCCCCTCGTCGCAATAACAATCTTTTGCCTCGTCGCAGAAGTTATTCATGTTGATGCCATTTGATAAGGTATGAAAACGCGACTGAAGATATTTTTAATTAATGATTATTTCTGAGACAATTGAATTAGATGAGAAAGCTGGGGACACCGTCGGGACTAAAAAGGTGTTTTGGAGAGAGATGAAAAGAAAGGGCGTAAACTCCGATTTTGTCCGAGCTAGCCATCTGAAATATTACCCCAACATCTGAGTTGTTATTAATACCATAAATGTAATCAGGCGTACGTGTTTATATCCTTCTAATTGAACAGTGGCAGGACACGTCGGGAAGCGCCAGGTCGTAAGTCTGCGAACGGTCCTGGTGGATCCTGACTTGCGGGAGAGTTCAACATAGTGCTGACCTTGTCTCCACCACTGACACTCTGTCAAAATGTCTAGCCCACTTGGAAAAGAAGGCTCTCCATCTGTCCTGTTCGCACCTACAACGCGCCGACGATCCTTGCTGTTCAACATGATTTTGATGGTGTTTTGATAGTGTTTGTTATTCGTTTTTGATGCTCAGTATATTTCATTGGTATTGATGTATTAACACATCTGCGCGATCTTGTATTTCATTCGTCGACGGGCACCGGCATGGGCCTCTCCTGTTCTCGCATCCACACTTTACTACTCATCTCGGTCGTGTGTGTGTTGGTTGACGATTTCTCGCCTGCGTACCAAAAGTTGAGCTTTTTTCCCAACTGGATACCACTACATTGCCAAGCGTTGTCTCCTACCACACATCTACATCGACATGGCTGAGATGCAACAAGAGCCAACTTATGCGCAACTACACTCGCGATTGTGCTCTTTCCCCTAAGCAGTTCCCTATAGAGTCAGCGGTACAGTGTGGCCTGAGTTGGTGGCAACACAGTCACACATACAGCCGGGTAGTGGCATCGCGCTCATACCAATACCCAATGCCATATGCCTGTCTCACGCGTAAGGCGTAAACTTGCGCGCGCTGATGAGTTCTTGTCGCAACCTTCAAGGCGGGAATGGAATCAGTCATTCCTATTTCTTTCCCCCGCCAGTCAGTTGAAACTGATTGACAAGCCAGTGTGTATTTGTCTTCGAAACGCGTTCGACGTGTTACCGACGTCGCTCCGTGATCTATATAACTCGCCGCTGCATTTTTTTCGGGTAAACAACATCCATTGAAATTTATACATTTATTACCGAACATAAAGATAAAGAACCCAAGTCCGTAAGAGTAAAGTGTGACCATCAGTCAATTTGTCTTGTAACAAGAGAGGAAGAGAAATACTAAATACGAGGGACGAAGATACTTAAAAGCGAAAGCTGCATAAATCAACGTATACGAGCGTGGAGCAAATTTTACACATCAACCAACCCCCCCGACTAGTATTTGTCGGGTTGAAGAGAATAGCGGAAGAACATATTTTGTCGTTTAATACAATTGACCGGGCCCAATATTAGTGGAGGACAGGCAGTGATCATGGAACATGTATCCATTAGGCAGACAACGTACTCTGGCCACACTGTGCCCTCGAGTTGGTGATACAAGAGTGACTGAGGTCCTGTGAGAGTTGACCGTGGCGATGTTTAGTGGTAGCTTTCGGGATTTGCAGAACAAGTGAGGTGCTAGTGCTTGGACAAAGCGCTAGCCTACAAATCTATAGGTCGCTAATTGATCCCGTCATTGCATGTTGATCTTCGGTTCGCGTCGCGCGATCTCATGCTATCATCTCAAACTGAACTTTTGAGGTCTTCTGCCAGTTTGTGAGAGATTTGAAAAGTGATACAACCATCGGGACTCTGTGGGGTATACCCGGGCATACCCTCATCTAAACTCTAGTATCCGACTAGATTGCAAATATCTGCAAATTGTTGTTGTGATGTTCTGCACTACAAGCGCCAGTCATCGAGCTTTTGGATCTCTCATTGGTGTGAATTTCGTTACGTTTATTTGTGATTAATTTTTTAATTTGGCAAAATTGCTTTGCGTTAGTAATTAAGCTAACTAACTGGAATTAGATCTGTAGTGCTCGAGAAGCAAGCAAATGTTAGAGGGTGAAATTTGTTACAACTAAAGTGAAATCTGTGGCAAGCCAGATACCCTTCCGTCTGTATGCATAAGCGAAGGAAAGTGCTCCCAAAGTGACACACAAAACATCAATATTTCCATAATAAAAAGCATAATAGTGAATTTTTCTTGAGCTAAGATAGTGGACAGTATATCGTGCTTTTAATTATACACAGGGTGTTAAGTGTATAAAGTAAAGTGGCCCAAGTAGAGTTTGCAGCCGCTCCCAGAGCATTGATGGCTCAGCCGAGGGTAGGTCCTAAATAATGTATTTTCACAATCTAACCCAGCTAATTAATCATATTTCACTTTCTTCCTTCGTCTAACGATTAACCAAAACCTTCCCCCCGTTCTCATGCGTGTTGTGTGTGGGCAACCCAACCCCGGAGTTTGTGTGTCCGAAAATCTCCAGAAACACGTCACTATAATCTAATTAATTAGCCATTTGGAGGGTATTTGTGCCACCCAAATCGGACAACTGCTCGGTGATTTTGTTAATTGATCCATACATCGTTCAAGCAGTATAGCGACGGTCTTATAGGTTTGGGTTTAAGTGCTGGTCTCCTAAATTTTTTTTCGCCCAGTTCTCATGTGAATCAACAGTGCGCGATCAGAGCCCAATTGTGATCAAGCCATGGTGATCCCAGTTAATCGTTGATATATCAGATCAACATTTCATACCATAATCCAAAATAGAGCCTTCCAAGTGACAGCAAATCTGATTAATGAGACACTTGTTTGGATCAGTCCGCCTTGTTTATTTTGCACTTTTTTCAAACCCATCGTGTCAACTTGTGGTCCATGACTCGGTATCTGTTCCCTGTTGCTAGCTTCAGCAATTGGCATCCTGTTGGATCCTTGTGCGACACCAGATGACTTTCGCATCCGATGAGGGGTTTGAGGCAAAGAGTTTTTAGTTAATATTGTTGGAAAATTCAAATGCAAGCGCATGCGTATGTTTTGAGACCGTCAAAAAAGTCATCAATCAATTCCAGCCATTTTGGATTTGAACCCGTCTCTAGTTAGTGCCACATAAACCATGTCGATATTTCGGCTCAATGCTACAACTGCCTATGTACAGCCGGGGGTATATAGTGGTGAGGCGGCAGAGAGATAGTAGCCCAAATATGAGGCTCAATATTGAGACGGATGGCATTACTACCGGGGGTATATATTGTCGTTCAAGTTATTTCCCATATATTGAATCATCTGAGGCATCCCAGAGCACAAAGTATGCAGAATATGTGGATGTTTTACCCATTTAAGCGCGTACTAATGGCAACAAACATGAGTGGAATTGAAGTCTAGATAAGTCTGGAATTGTTAAGGGGTTGCAATGTGCTTGGTAAATGGGTATGCCTTCCACCCCGTTTTACTATCGCTATCTTGGAGAGTGGAAAACCCCATCGAGAAGTCCTCAGACCGTGCCTTCAAGTTTTGCTCTCTTGTAATTCATGCGATTCAAGCACCGAGGGTAGGATGATTATTCACAAGACTTTTCAAAGTGTGAGTGAGAGAAAAAACCATCATATATCTTCCACGGACTGGTGAATATTCCAATGAACATTTTCAAAACATTTCTCAAAATATTTTTCAAACACAGTTTGTTGCTCGTCGTGGCCCTACCGTCGCAAGGGACACAATTTTTCTCCATCCAACAACACAATAGAGACCTTTCGAGTGTATCGACAGAATTGAATGTTGCGGGGACGAAGAGGACAAAGATTGAGGACTGGGTGAGGATGGAAAAAAGTGTATATATATAGTTTTGTGATGAAATAATAGAAGTGTACGGGATGAAAGGTGTTCCCTAACCCCTGTGTGTGAGAAATTGGAGACGACGCAGGAAGAGATCCTTTTTATGCCTTTTTAATGCACCCAATTCAATTTTTGCCATTGTTCATTTGGCTCTCTGGCTCTTTGTCCACAATTCTCAGGCATTCCATATTCTGGGGATGTTGCTGCGCAAAAAGATCATCCTGGGCTTGGTTTGGTTAGACCGTCAAGATACCAAATAGGGCAAGGCATCAACCTCCTACAGTTTTTGGTTGTAGAGTGTCTGGTCATAAGCAAGTTCTAAATTGCAATTTAATTACGACGATTGTTTTGAGGCGTTGAAAGCGTTTGTCAGACAAATCGACATATTATTAGTGCCATTAAAGTCCATCATCAGTTGGGACGATTTTGTGGTTTTTACCTTTGCAACTATCATTGACTTTTGTATGCCTCTGGCCCAAAATGACATAACATGCGACAATTTGAGGGGGATGGTAATTTGTTTCTTGGACAATATATTGACAACATTGACCATACCGAAACCCTTCTTAAGCTGAACAGTCATAAAACCTCATATAGCAGGTGAATCTACAAAAAATAGGCAATTCAACATAGATGTAAAATAGCCAGCCCGTTCAATTGATATTTGTCGATGACTGTGCCAATGCTCTGGCAAAAGAGAGAAGAGACGACAATCACATAGTTGTGTATGTAAATGTCCCTCTATATAATTCGTCTCAATTACACACTGAAAACAACATAAATCTCATCGCAATGCAATAATTCATTCAACACACAAAACACTGTGGCTTGTCTATCTGACGGAAAAATCTCTTATATGGAGTCACATACAGACATGGTGTATTTATTTAAATATAAAATAGTTGAAGAAGATGCCATGGCAAAAAAAAAGCCAAAGAGTTTGATGAAAATACCAGAAGATTAACATAAACATCAAAATTTTTTGATTTTTATCTTTAGAAATCTCCTCAGCCACGAGGCTGTCTTTCTCATGATCTTACGGGCCTATTATTGAGGATCTTTCCGTTCCCGCGGGATGGAGATTTATTCACCGGCATATTAATGTCAATATCATGGGAGATCTTGATGGCAAATTTACCGACGGGAAGTGACATGAAGGTTGTCCGAGGGTGGGTTTGCTTAACAAGACCATCATGTTGTTGATCTCAATTTATTTGCAATACTATTCATTAGTAAAATTATCAAAGTTTAAGAATCAGGATTCATTTTTAGGATTTTTAGTGAAGGAAGTTACGAATTCTAATTTTTGGTCTTCTTTTTTATCCTTAATCTCCTTAAGGTTCTTATTTTTTGTTGCAAAGAAAAGGCCTATTCAACATCTTTATTTATCGAACATTTCTCCCCATTGGGGGTTATCCTGCGGCAAAAACTAAGAAAAGTCGTTGACTCAGCGGGAAGAGAAAAGTGAAATGCGATGACGAAAAAAAATCCATTTCCTTTTTAAATTTAACCATTATGTGGTATACTTCTATATATTGGTCTGGGGGGTGGAGGTCGATCCAGCCGAAAAAAACAGAGAAAAGGAAAACATTACGTGTTAGTTTTTCCACCATTTTTCCTCCTACAAATGTCGTCTTGAAGTAATTTTTTCTGCTTGTTGTATGTGTTATTTTCCTCCATCACCGCCATCATCATCTTGTATTTGGGAAGTGTGTTTAGTGCGATGGAAAGAAAATATCCATTTTCCCGAAATAGCAAAATAGTTTTCGACTCTAATGCACTATTTCTGTTTCCGCATCATCGAATTTCCAAGGAGAGGCGTCTCCTGCGAGACCTTCCAACGGCAATCTCTTCATACCTCCTTCATTCTGGAGGAGGAAGGCTTCATTAAGTGATTTATTTCTGGCACTTTTTTCCACTCTCTCTCCCCCCATCAACTCTTTCCGCTTGTCTTGGCCCGAATCGATCGTTTTCACCAACAAAATAGAAAAGAAAGGAAAATCTCACTAAGTCCCTCGACTTGGCGTAATTTTTTTTTTTAGGAAATATACCAAAAATTAAACGGTGTGACGTCAAACGAGACACATTCTGTTGCGTCGCCATTTTAAAAGACGTAAATATCACTGAAAAGAACTTTATAATATTTCTCGCTGTTTTTTTGTGTGCTTTTCCCTGTTAGCCACGACTTCAGAAAAGTTGACGGTAAAAATAGATGGAGACAAACTAATTGGGTTTATTAGTGAAAAATTTTCCGTGTGTATCGTGCATTAATTTTAAAATTAACTGTCATCTCCTTCGCCCAGGTTTATTGTGCACTGAATAAGAATTATGTTGATATTGTGAAATTTCAGTAATTATCTTGTCACCGCCATTTTGATAATTTCCACACACTTATGGTGTGGCTGGTGGAAAATTCATGCTTGAGAGGAGCTCTCCCGGTTTAGATTTCGACGAGATAGTGAGATTATCTTTGGGGCCTCTCCTATTTCACCTCTTATACTTCAGGCCTGCCCTCACCCGCGATCTCTCGAAAGGTAGTTCAGTGCTTTGGAGAGTCATTTGAATAATTTAGAACACTTCTTCCACCTATTCCCTCTTTTAATTATTTCGATGGGTTTTGACTCTTGTCTGATAACTCTAGCTTATTTCCTTCGCATCGCTTCGCAGGGGGTGAATAACTGGTAAAATATGTGTACCACAATTTGTAAGAAATAAAGAATTTGTATAGAATTACCTTTATGGAAGACAAGTCTTTAGTCCTTCTCGTGCTCCGCCCTTGGGGTTCCCTTAGAATCTCTAACACACCATCCTATTAGGAACTTATCAGGCTCGCAATCACCGAAAATGTACCTCCCAACCAAGTCGCCAATGAAGCTCCTCCTCGGTTACGGAATCTCAAAGGGTTGTTTTAAGACCAATCACACACTGATTTCAACTTTATTTTAATTGAAACTTCACAAGAACTATTTCACATGTGCAATCCGCCGTGAATCGAAAAGAAGAAGCTCGGAAGAAAATTTGTGACGTCTAGAAATGACGCGCGATGTTGCCACGTTTAACCGTGAAGTTAGTTACAAATCCATTCAAATAAAACGCGTGTACAAAATTGAAAAGGATAATTATTTGAATAAAATATGTTATCAATAAAATGCGTTTTCATTATGATTTATATTATCAAATTTTATTTTAAACAGAAGAATACAGTTTGATTATTTAAATATAAAAAGAATTTTTATATTCAAAACTTAAATTAAAATGAAATGAAAACGATCATTAAGGGGACATAAATTGAATGATAATTCTACCGCTTAGTTGCCCTCTGCTGTTTTGCCACCTTTTTGTGCCATTTCACTGGTTTCGTAAGAGTTTCGCATGTTTCTGTTCCACCTCTTGGAACTGGATAATATTGGGAGAACCTGAGGAAATTCATATTCCATCTCGATCACCACTAAATCACCCATATTTATCCCCTGCGGTGAGGTGTAAGACCCCAAAATGACCGTCTGTCCCGATCATGGCTCAATGGTAATGATGATGGCTGCCCTGACCATCGTCCACCACGGTCCACCAATTGACGTCCGAATCGCCGAACAGGATCGGCAAGGAGGCAAAGAGTATATAACTGCAATGTTGCGGAGATAAATGAAGTCAAAACAATTCATAGCGCAAATTAAGATATTGCATTGCATTGCAGTCATGTTAATGCAAATGACCTCTGGTTATTTTGCAATTCAAAACGAGAATGCATGAGACTTTTCCTTTTCGGTTGTGTCTGTGTTCAATGTTCAATTTTAATTCGTTTCTTTTCTCTCTGGAGGAGCTCCCTCGCACTGGCATCAATTGCTTCGGATGTCTCTGCTGACCACTTTTATCGCCTCCCCTGCTCAGCCTTCGCGCGCGATCGTCTCATAAATGCCCATGATCACCCAGAGTCAATTGAGCTCGTTGGCTCCGAGAATATCAAGAGGCACCCATTTGACACTCATCCAGGCGATTTTTTGGCGAGGATCGCGGAGAAAATTGGCCAGATTGGCAGATCACGATGGGCAAAAAATATTTACAAATTCCTCACGGACACCTTTTTGCCAATGGCGTGAAGTTCGGAAACTTTGCCATTCGATCCAAATTTACACGGTGCAATCGACACATTTGGTCTCATGCTGAATGCCAAATAAAATGTATGCAATTTATGTAGCAATGGGCACATCGGCGCACACAAGAAGGTGGCTTAATTATTCCCAATCGATCCGGGGCGAAGCTCGCGAGGAGTGAGGAAATTCATCGAATTCCGCCACAATCGAGACTCCACTTTTTCCCAACCCATTCGAGGCCACAAAATATGGTAATTTGTCGCCTTTTATGCAGTCAATAGATGTCTCTTAATTGATTCTCATTTCGCGATCGGCGAATCCCTCGATGATTGTGTCTCCCCAGTGCGCCCCAACATGAGATTAAAACACCACCATTCGATGCACCTGCATTGCAAATCGCTCTTTTACCCATCCACTATGTTGAGGTGCGCCTCTTTCCTTCCTGGCCAATGGA
This sequence comes from Phlebotomus perniciosus, assembly GCA_918844115.2. Taxonomy (NCBI): domain Eukaryota; kingdom Metazoa; phylum Arthropoda; class Insecta; order Diptera; family Psychodidae; genus Phlebotomus; species Phlebotomus perniciosus. The sequence continues at coordinate 13,117 of CAKKOB020001660.1, forward strand.
AAAGAAAACCTCAATTTCTGAAGCTATGGAGGAGAGATTTATATTCTGTCTAATTCTATTTAATTGATATAATTACGAAGGAGCAACAGATATGATTCCAATTCAATCGTGGCATATTTCATTTTCAGTTGGGTTTGCTCGTCGATCGATGATTGTTGTATTTACCTCCGCGGTATTTCATGAATTTTCTTGTGATCCTCTTATGCCTCTTATGTTAAGATTTTGAAAATGGGACGAAATTTGAGAAAGATTGCTGAAAGATTTCTCTGTATGAGATATTGTTGCTAAATTTAAAATAAGAATTTTTATTTTATACAAAGAAATTTTGATCATTGTAGAAGAAAAAAACCTGCATCTAAACTCTTGATTTAAGATTTCAAAATAAGATCTAACATTTTTTCGAATTTAAATCTAACAATTCAGTGACGTATTTCTTTATTCAGAAATCTTAAGAAAAAAACATCAAGCCAAATGATCTCAAGCCTAGAATATTTAAAGTCATTCCCTCAAGGTCAGGATCTTTTAACAGTATTCTATGACTTTTGTTTTCCATTTAAAGCCAAAGGCATTATAGAATTTCAGTCAACAGAAAACTCATTGATTTTTGCTGAGTCACATCATTAAGATTGTCGGCTGAGATCAAGACTATTGAAATTTGTCTTGTACATTCAATTAAATGTCTTTCGGGCAAAGGATCTCGACCCTCCCTATACGTTCTAACAATTTTCCCATGTTTTCCCAACATCGATCAATTAAGTGTAGATCGCTTTCAATGAGCAATATTTCAATCTGGCGTGCAAAAAAAGACCACCAGAGCTTAGAGAGGTCTCTTTTCGGCTGTTGTGCGGCTGGGGAAGGAAACGAGTTTCCATGGTGGGTTCCGTGCAATGAAAATGTGTTCCGCGATCGCCAGCAATGTTCAAAATCATCGCTCGAGATCACGTTGATCGACATTTGCCGCACGATCATTAATACAGACATCTTCTATTTGTGGAATGTCCAACATTGCGCATTTTCCCATTCGAAGCTGAGGCACATGGCGAAAAATACTATAATATATAGCGATCATGATCGTATATGAGGGTGATTTCATTTGGCAAAACTCGGACAATTGAGCAACATTGAGTGATCAGTATTGATTGCCTCTCTGTTGCATTTTATTTTGCCTATGGCTGGATGGCGAAAAAAGAGAGGTGATACAAGAAATAGTTATTGCATTTCATGTCAAATTGTGCAATTGTGTGCCGTGTGAGAGATAAACAGACACGATGAGAGGGCCCCCACCAATTGTGGATCGCGGTGCATTTGGGGCGTCTGTGTAAATTTATTCAAAGACTCGACCAAAATCGAGACTTCCAATCAATACAACCGTCTTGTGTGTTTATTCTCACCTTGACTCCAAGGTCTCAAGTGTGTAGTGTCTCTATTTGTATGTTCGTCAGCTGGTGGCTATAAGAAAGAGGCAATTCTCAGAGAACCATTATTATGCACTAGCCTATTTACATCTTCTGTCTCATGTACTCTTCACCGATCTCTTGGCCAGTATTTTAAAGAGACCCTCTATAGGACCCACCCCTTTAGATTGCATGTAATGTCCACCGGACCGTAACATATAAGATAGGAAGAAAAAAATCCTCATGTTCTCTCTTTGGCAAAACATTAAAAATTTAAGAGAGAGAGAGATGTGTATTAATGAAGGTACACAAATAGTTAGTGTATACGGCAAAATTTATGGTGATTGTGGAAGAGAGTTGAATGGTCGACGCCCACACTTCTTTGTTTTGTCTCCTCTTCGGGGTCTTCTTTGGCGTTGCCGTGGTGCGAAACAAGTGTCTCACCGAGTAGCTACAAATCACAATTTAGTATTAGATCGTCCTCAACAAATAATTCACCACTTCACCTCTTCCCTGTTCCATCACCTCTCTCCATCTTTGGCTCTGAGGTATAGGGCTATGAATTGACCGAATAACCTTATGATCACTAATGCTGGTGGTTCTCCTTTGCAGTATGATGAAAGCCTGCATGGCTACATGGATTCAGGCGCCGCCGCCGCGATGTATGATCCTCATGCTGGGCACAGGCCACCCGGACTCCAAGGGTTGCCGCCCCATCACTCACCCCACATGAGTCACGCCGCAGCTGCCGCCTCAGTCGGCATGCACGGATACCACTCTGGCCATGGGACTCCTAGTCATGTCTCCCCAGTCGCCAACCATGTGATGGGATCCATACCCGAGGTGCACAAACGTGATAAGGATGCTATTTATGGGTGAGTTGGTCAATTCAATTATACTTCCTGGTGGACAATTAAGGGATACACTGCTTACAGAGGAAAGTGTACACCACAAATTAAAAAAGAAAAAAGTTTTTAATTATTTTTAATTTATTTTTTTAATTGATACCTTATCCTAATACATAAAGCCAAGTGTGCATATCTGAATTGGCCTGATCACCCCCAAACCATTAAATCTCGACCGGACTTGACTCCAGGAGTCCGAAAATACCCATCTCCAAAATGTTTGTGTGTCTGTGTGTCTGTCAGTGCGTACGCGCATCACGGCCAAACGGCTGAACCGATCCGGATGATATTTGGCACAGGTATAGTTGGTATCCCAGGTTGGGACATAGGCTATGTGAAAAGTTCCCTCATGAGTACTATAAGTACTACAATATTACAAGGACACTATCGCCGATCTCGAACAGGAGTGAATTAAATTTGATCAAAACGATTTGGATTTGAGAAACATGTTCACTGAAAAAAATAACAAGAATGGCAGACTCAATACCAGCGTCATTCACAAAAAAGTCAGGAAAAAATACCTGAATCAACCCCACAAAATGCAATTTGACGACCAATTGTTACACAGAAAAATAAAAAATTTGAAAGCAGATAACAACGCATCATCTGGAAATATTATATTCCACATAATTTCCTTTCATCGTTAATTCTCTAACGTTCCTTTCAGGTACGTTATTAACCTGCTAAGGTGATGCTAAATTTACATCCACGACCTTTTTCTATCCCGTCGATCCACTACGCTACAAATGATGTTTTCGCCACGTTGAAAATAAGTTAAGTGAATGAAACAGCTACGAAATCGCGCAGTGCCGGTGTCGGGCCAAAAAGAAAAAAAATCCGTGAGTGAAGCCGTGCAGAAGCCAACGGAGCAACATTATTCTCTCCGAGAGTGTCAGTGATTATCAAGGGCATTCAAGGACTCCGGTCACATATCGCGACCCCAGAAAGACCTCACCAACTCCTGAATTCTGGAACGGATATAGAGAATTGGGAATTTTCTCCGGATTGTTCTGAATCCGTTTTTCAACTCCGTCCTTCCCTCGGTTCCACACGGATTCTGCGGACTCCACCCAAAAATCAAGAGTTTAGCATGCTGAACATCGAGGAGGAGTCTCCAGAGCGCCAGGATGAGGCACGAGGAGGAGAGAACTAACCACGAACCACCACGACGATTGAAACCACGTTCGTGAGTTCCTCGGAACGCCCTGTAATACCAGGGATAAGCCCAAACGTCAACACCAAGCTTAAGGTGGGAGAACTGTTTGGCGAAAACTGCCCGGAAGGCCGTACGAGAAAAGAGGGATAATCTACCTGTAGAGGTGGTGGTCACTTAGTTGTATGTAGGAAAGCTGCATAAGCAATAATGGATTTTTATATTATGGTGTTTGGTAGAAAATAAAGACAGTAAAAATCCAGATTCCAAGTTGTTTGGACTTTCCCCAAACGTACCTATATCTTATATGGCGATCGTGAGGAGAAAAAAACAGTGAAAATGGATTGTGGACACGATAACTCAATCGAAGTGTTTGATAAAATCAAGTTCTTTCTAAACATTTATTTGATGGTGTGTTTCTGAGTTGTGATTATAATAATCACTTCCATCTATAAGCAGAAATTAAATTAAATAGAAAAGTAAAAAAGACTAAAACAAAGTGTCACAAAGGATGTCATCCTCATTGTGGCCATTGCTGTAGCCGCCACTTTACTTCTTCAGATTTTTGCTCAAAAATTCTCTAAACACCTAGAGCAAAAGAAAAAGACGAGAGCAGCCGTAACAAGGAGTACCCTATCTTTGTGAACTTCCCAGAAGCCCAAAGTCTCCAAGTAAGACATCAGCAGAACATCAGAAGGACATCCAAGTCCAACATCTCCAATCAAGACATTAGAAGGACATCAGCAAAATATCTAAGCCCCACATCTCCATATCTTCAAGCTACAAGATCTTCCAATCGAAAATAGAATTCCCTCATCACGCTTCATCACTAAACATCAACAACTATTAGCTTGAAATGAATATAAGTGAGTTCTTCATCCCGACTCTCTTTGGAAGCCAGACGTGCGAACAATTCTTCAGGAAAACAAGATCTATTTCGTCACCATTCTCAACGGTCGTCAATTTCACGATGTATGACGCCATGTACAGATGTAGTCGAATAGAATTAATGATGAATTTATTAATTAATTATTGATGAGTAAAATTTTTCCTTGAGCTTTGAGCATTCTCTGAAACTGCCGTCATGATCTCCTTTGCAGTTAATGCATTTCTCAGTGCCTTCAGAAGTGCTTCTAGGCAATCACTCTTGGGGTGATCCCCCGAGCACTTGACGCATTTTGTGCTGCGATTAGGCGAACGACAGCATTTCATTATCCATGTTTGTGCACACAATTATTGGAACCGTCAAATCTAAAATTCCATAATTACAGCTTTCTATCATGGATCACGCGAAAGAATAAAGAAATCTAAGAGGAAAAATTTTCAGCTTATTTGCGATGTTAACAGATGCTGACTATGCAAGCCGTGTGCTCGTGCGAACTGACGTCAGTCCACTTGCATAGTCAGCTTCCCACGACCACCGGCCAAGAACCTCCAGTAGCTGATATCGAACTTTACTTTGTAAGTCACAGTTGGAATAAATATGTTTAATCAAGAAGTCGCGTCTTTTACTTCTCTCCTCGTGATTACTCGGACTTTGGCTTGGGACTTTGCATGGCGATCCATGCCAGTCTGGAATTTTTTCAAAATTAAATTAACTGATTAAAGAGGTTAAAAGTGAAAAAAAGTCGACTAAATAGTGTGGAAAAAACAATTAAATTAAAACTTTAAATTTATATAATCTACAATGGGCAAAACACAGAGCCGCGAGGAAATCGTCATCGCACAGAACGGCGGTCGAAATTTGGTCCAGGATTTCCTTGGCGCAAAACTTTAAATTTCACCCGGATAGTAATAGTCGTAACAATTTTTGCGGGAGTCTTGCTCAAATCTGTCTTTTCCGCGATTTTTTAAATTTTCTTATCATCTTATTCGCGTTTCTTACCAATTGCTAATTGCCAATTTCTCGCCTTCTAGAACAAAAGAAATATTATTAGAATTTTTTTCTTTGACAAAATATTAAAGTCACCCCAGAGAGAACAGCGCCAACTCCTCTCTATAAAGTTCAGATTCCTCCACGCAGGAGGGTTTCACATTCATTCTAATTTTCATTTATTCATGTGGGATTCACATTCACGCATATTTCATACAGGAGGGCTTCACATTTACACTAACTTTCACTCATTCAGGTGAGAGCTCCTCCAATATGATTATAGTTAGTTACCTGTAGTTTAATTCTAATAAAACTTTTTGCCATATTTTGAGATAGTACATTAGGAATTAAGGACCAACTTCTCAAGGGGAGAGGTGTGGTAGTGTAAGTGTAGTGCATAGTTATATAAGAAGACAAGTGAGAATAAGGTGGCAGTCGACGGAATGTGTACAAGGAGAACGCAATAAAATAAGCTAACTTTAAGAACAGTTGTGTTTTAATATAATATCTTCACCTAATTCAAAAGAATTCCATTGGGATTTCCTAAGGAGAATTCCTGGAAAACGCAAAGAAATGTGAAATAGTCTACTGGAAATCCCAATGGAATTCTGTTCCTTATCAATTTTATTTCCTTATGAATTTTATAGTGCAGTAAAATACTAAATTCATTTTAACGATTACGCGGATTACGCAGAAATAATCCTTAAGTTTTGAGTATCACTTTCTGTTCGATTCTTCCGGACATTCTATTAATTTGTTTAATTTATTAATCAGAAATCGTTCGCATTAACGCATTGAAGCGTTTTGTGTTTCTTCTTCTGAACAGTGTTTTTCCTCAGTGTTGAAATATGTAAATCTTGATCTCAGAAAAGGCATAATCTCTTCTTGACATGGGCTTTCCCATATTATTGGTATGCGTCTTCTTCGGACATTTTTTTTTTAAGTAAATACAATTGTGGTTTCTTCACTGAGTCACGCATGGAAAGGAGCAGTAAAATTTCTTAAAATATTGAGAGTCATAAATATATATTTTTTAATTTGTTTATTGTTTGTTCTCTATTTGATTTTGCGTCAGTAGAACTGCAATTAAAATGCTTTTATAGATGAAGATTGCGCAACTCTCACA
>CAKKOB020001661.1:2971-19563 GCA_918844115.2 Phlebotomus perniciosus
AAAAATTCTCTGTACATTAGTGATGTGTTCTGCTCGAAATAAATAAAAAAGCAAAATCAACATTTATAACGAGCTTTGAATTATTTTCAGTACACTTTTGTCAGCTCTCAATTACATAATATCTAAAACAGACAAGTCTCAACCACAAATTTTGTTTTGATATGACATTCGAGAGAGGAAATTTGACGTGAATTCAAGGGTTAACAGGAAATTTCATTCGCGATAAGACAAAGTGAATCGAGCGAAAATTACTTTCCAACACCTTGAACTACATTCATTTTGCTTCTGCTTTTCAGCAATCAACCTGCAATTCGTCGAGAAGTTGTAAATAAAAAAAGGGGGAAGAGAGATATAGTTTCTGTGAAGCACAGGTAGAAAATATATTTTGCAATAATTTCTGCTTCACTTGACTACATAATTGAGTTCTGAAAGGTAATAAAGTAAACGAAGAAAAAAAATGTAGGAGAAATATTTATTATAATATAATAAATGCCTTTAACTTACCTCGATAGACGATTATTTTTATTGTTTGGCTGCGAATTGTAGTCAATTTTCTTGAAATTCTCCGTATTGCACGAACACACGTAACTCTTGCCATCCTCGAGATCATCCAGACTCACCACCTTCTTGCCGTCTAACGTAAAAATATTCCTCACAGCTCCAGGTACCTTGACAATATCCTCTAGTAGCCTCGTGAGATCCTCCGCTAAGCTCTCAAATGACCTATACCGATCATTAGACACGGGAATCACAATCCCTTGGTAGAAACGATCACCATTCCGATAGAATCGCACCCTCTTGGCCTTTCGCGTGGGCGTTCGACTACTTGAGATGCGTTTCTTTGTCGCCAAGATCTCCTTGGATGTCGCCTTTGCATTTCCAGCTCCCTCATCACTTATCTCAAGCTCAATGAGCTCCTTCTCCAACTCAGAGTTTGAACTCGTGCGACTATTGCTGCGACTCAAACTCCCCTGTGTATTATTGCTTGATGTGATAGTGGAGTTATTTACCACCTTCTCCATTCTCTGCAAAGATAAAGCCAACGAGGAGAAAAAATAACTATATATATACTCGCTTGCAGTAAATATTTATAGAGTTTTAACGACTTTGTGATATCAAATGTGAAAGTATTTTATTGTTAGTTCGATTCTGTCTCAAATTTGTCTCACAGAGTTCCAACCCAAAAGAGAAAAACTTTGGGCGTTAAAGCAATAAGAGATCCTCATATAGTGGAAAAATGTGTTTAAGGCCATCATAAATCGCCAATGAACATTTCCACCTAATGGATTAAGACAAATTGTGTGTGCGCATTTAATGCACGATATTATATTTTATAGTATTCACGCCTTGTAAGACTTAAAGGCAAGTTCAACTCCGTTAAAGAGTAAAGTAGAGCAATACGTGTACGATAATTATTTTCCAGTTCATTGTACTGACCAGTTATGGGTCGTCAGACTTTGCAGATTCAATTTGGGAGTTTTTTCCCTCAAATTGAATAGAAAATTTATGTAACTTACTTTCATGTTAAAATCTTAAATCAAAAGCAGCATGAGCTGAAAATTGTTTACTATCCCTTTCATCGTCTTGTTACTCAACATAAATTCAAAAAAAAAAATGTTTTGACTCCCAAATGAGGTAATCCAGATGCGCTAATTGGACTCCCAATTAATATCCAACTTGAAGTGCTAAATTAAGATTATCGGAAAAGCCAAATATGCACAATTGACTTTTACATAATACCCACTATATTAATGAGTTATTTGTGAAAAATGAAACTCGAGGAAACTTGACCTATGATGAAGAGTATTTTTTGCGCTATCGCGTTCTCACTGAATAAGCATTATAAAGAGATGGAAAGAAAGTCTCTCTCTCGTTGGCGTAAAGTTCATTTTTTTCACCTCTCTCACTTACTCACTTAATTACTCTCGCTCATGCACGTCTAATTCTTAACTCTGCCAACCGGAAATAAATTTCTTCTCATACAAATTTCCCCGATGGTTTTTCCACCTTTTATTTACACAGGGAATATAAAGAAAAGAATTTAGAGTTATTCTAGATTCTTTTTATTGCATAAAATAGCCGAGAAGTTGTAGAAAAGCAATTAAATCTGTTTTTAAGATATATTACCTTCTATTTTTTGTCCCTTAGGGAACAAATGGAACGACATAGTGAGTTGATGTCTGAATTGTAAGAGAAAGGGGCCATTTCGTTAAATATTTAACCCAAATATACTAGAAGTAGGTACAAAAACCATTCATTTTTGCTTCTAAAATGGTTTTTTTAACCCTTCATTTTACGACTGAATTTCAGATCGTCATTTATATTTTTTTTAACCCATAGAAGTTTAAGAATCTTCGGAAAAATTACGGAAAAATCTTTTTTGAAAATACTTCTTAATAAAAACAAGTTAATTCAATGTGAAGCGAAGGATTCAATCAAAAAATTTGCTAAATTCGTCAGAAAAATATGGCTATTTATGTACACTCCGAAAATTTGATAGGGGAAACCGGGGCTATTTAGCAAGGAGCTGAATAATTAACATAGCTGGATTTTATAATATCACCGCGTTTATAATTTACTATGGATAATTCTGAGTTAGTTTTCCCTGGGATATAGATAAGAAAACTTTCTTTATAAAATGTTTAGCACTGAAAATGTATCTGGGGCTGGTTTAGCTAGTTTTTCGGGGCTGTTTTAACCTAAAGAAAGGGACGGAATGGGAACGGATATTGCCATATCAAAAGCTATTTAATGGCATTTTCCGGTGGAAAATCATCAAATTTCCCCTCAAATCCTGTTTGTTCTGCATTATTAAAGAATCTGTAAAAGAAATTTTCCGGAAAAACTCAATATTAGTGCGGAAAATGCCGTTGAACCGAATCAGGCGATTAATCACTTATTTTAAGTACTTAAACTTCTGTTGAACGGCATTTTCTGCATCTAATATTGAGTTTTCCGGAAAATTTCTTCTACAGATTCTTCGGTAATGAAAAACAGACAGGATATGAGTGAAAATTTGATGATTTTCCACTGGAAAATGCCATTAAATAGCTTTTCAACAGTAAGAAATTGTTGACTGAACTGTTGACGTCTGACAGTATGGAGGGCAGCCGCTACCGCAGTCGCAGGCTGGCTAACCTCCTTACTGATCACTGTGTAAATAGTCACTTAAGTAAAATAGGATTCCAATGCAACTTAACATGCAGAGGATGCAATGAAACTGAGGAAACAGTCATTCACTTTGTCTGTGACTGCCCCAATCTTTACTATATGAGACGACTTACATTACGTAAGCCGTTCCTAACTCCTGAAGATCTACCAAGGATCGAGCCGCACTCTTTTCGGCTATTCGGAAAGGCTAACTTGCATAACCTTACTTGTCATGGGAGATATAATAAAACAACAGGGGATGCATAATAGGACCGTTTGGCGGCCTGGGTGCAACTGATAATAATAATAATTATATATGGTGGCAACAACGTCTCATTAAGGAATTCGGCCTGCTCCGCCTGCTCACATGTGAGCTCTCGGGGTCTCCATATTATTTTCATGTTATTGGTGAGATAGAGTGACCAGCTTTAATGCTTTCCAAATGGGTGCTGTTTATATGCCAACACAAATGGAAAACTTCTTCACTGAAGTATAACTTCATACTCAGTGGAAACACCACAAAGCTATTTGAGCCATTGAGTGCAATTGAGTGGCTTTTTTATTTTTTCCCCATTTGCTTAGTCAATTCACCCGGGATTCGAACTCACGAGACTTGTGGTGATAAACAGCAACTCTAACCACTACACCACGGCTCGGTGGGTGCCGTGGGTGCAAGCAACTGATCCTAATTGGAATCAGCACCCTATCTAAATCCTCATCTTAGCACTGACAATGCACTTGGAGCCGTTTTAAGTCAGTTTTTCGGGGCTGTTTTAACCTAAGGAAAATGATTTGTCTGGCAATTTCACGCAATTGTGACTCTTTCACAGAAATACGCTTTTAAAGTTTATCAAATTTCTTTCATATCTAAAAATATGATACCCATTTATCTTCAATGAATTCAGTAAAATAACATTTGGTATATTCAGTCTAAAAGCCGGTTAATAAACCAAGAAGTGGCTAAATCTACCCCGGTTGGAGGCTAATTTAGACAAAGTGTCTTGTTTGGTAATTTTTCTCCAGAAAAATCCTGAGATTTTATAGCTCTGAACTTGTTTTCAATTCAGTTTTATTGCAATTTACAAGCAGAGTGAAAATTTCATTTGGTGACTAATATACCCCCAGTTTCCCCTATAGGGAGCTGGATAAAAAATCACATCTATTGGTTCTTAAAGGGTTAACAAAACCTAATCATACTCAATATTCCTGCAAATAAACTATCAGATAATGTAAACAATCTTTATTTTTATGAGTTTTTATTCCCTAACAAGCTAATCCCGCTAATCCCAAGTATCTTTAGCTTCCTGCAAAAAGCACTTCCTCTCCCATAACGTGAGATATTTCTGCAAGAACTCATCTGGGAGGCAGTCATTCAAATCTCTCCCCGCTTTACAGTTACAAATCGCTGATTGTGCTGAGCAAATGCGGCATTTGAAAGAAAGTTTAATCATTGCGGTTTTGTTCCAATAACTCTTCACGACCCGATTTTTTGACTGCACAACAAAACAACCAAGTGTATTGGCACCGCATCGGATTTGGTAATGAAAAGCATATGAAGTGTATTTGCATAGAAATTGAGATGAAGTTCTCTCTCCGCTTCAGTAGAGATTTTTTTATTTTAAGTCAACTAAAAGGGGAGATAGTGGAGTTACATAATCTGATGTCTTGCCTTTTGCTCCCCCCGCAATAATTCGTTTTTATTTGCTCTCGGTCTCTTATCCACCCACCCATTTTGCCATTTCGTCTGATTTCGCGATAAGAATCGCCCCGAGCAATATTGCTCCTTCGATAAAACTCTCCCAAATAAATCGCAATGATTCTCCGCTGCGCTATGTGATCATCGTCCGGGTGGCACAGTTGGAGCGCGCGCGGGGGTGGGCATCTCTTTCCGGCCGGAATTTTACCCACCCACCCCCACACGATAGTGGAGGGTGTGTTTCCACCGGATGCGGAAGAGTTGTCTTAATCCACCCACACGGGCGATTTTCATCGCGAAATCGAGGGGCCACACGGCAAAAAACATCCGCGAACAAGAGGAATTAATCATCAAGTCTCCGAGACAGCAAGTTGCCTGGAGAAAACGCGACTCACAGAGAGAGAGAGAGATTCCAGACATTTTTCCACGTCTGCACTCACCTCCTTTCTCAGCTATCTCCAACCACAGATGCTCGCACAGGTCAAACAACTAAGCAAATAGTGAGAGATAGAGTTAGAGTACACGAGACATTTCACAGATTTCGAAGGATTGCAGTGGAACAACCAAAAATCAAGGGAGGAAAATACACGCGAAGAAAATCATACACCTCTGGCGACAAGTTCACGATAAAAACTGACACAGGGTGTCATGACGGACACGGTGGGCAACTTTCCGGGGAGAAATCGGGTGAATTAGCCACTTGGCGGCGCTGCTGGTCACTGAGGAGGCTTATTTTGGGTAAACAATCACATGTGACGCGTGTTGGTGATTTTTGGGCAGGAAAATTACAATTTCTCGCGGAAAATGTCCTTAAGCTGGCCTTCAACTATCACGAAAGAGTCCCTTGGACTGTCAGGTAATGCTTTCCGGTAGAGCTTTGTCGAAATTCCAGCTGACTCCTTGGATTTTCAGGGAAATTGTTCTGCGATGAAATTCCTCAGAAAACAAAAGGGAAACCCGAATCCCGGGATGAACTGGACGATTTCTGCGCCTTCATGGGGATCCAGAGTAAGCTGTGTTCCAGTAAAAATCCCGTGGATTCACAGCCTCGGGATCTGCTGAAGATTGACGTGGAGAAGGAGTTGGAGGGATCAGTGAACCAACTCGATAGTCTCCAGAGACTTTCCCAGAGGCAGAAGAAGAAGCGGAATAAGGTGATTGATTTCAGATTAATTCAAGAGGGTTAATTAGGGGGGCAAAATGATGAAATATTTGACATCCAATCGCCTGGATTCTCTCTCGACTCATTCCCAAACAAGCATCACCGGTTGATATCTTAGCACGATTCGTTTGATTAGTTTCATAGCCAAGAGTCGCGTTGTAAAGGCGGCCGGACAGTAAAATCTTCCTCATCCGTGTTAAGAGAACAGAAGCGATTTGTCGGATGAGGAAGAACATGCATAATTTATCTATTGATGCTGTTTGGGATCTTGAGAATCCCCCGAGAAATGAGGAGTCCTTTAGTAATCTGATGATTTCCTTCCTTTCCTGGAGATTGCTTTCAATCAAAGGACTTTGGATTAATGAGAAATTCTTCCAGGAGCTGAGAGACAAGGCGAAGGGAAGCGAGTGGTTCAACATGCCAGCCACAGAGATGACGGATGACATCAAGAATGACATGAAGGTCCTTCAGATGCGCTCAGCTCTCGATCCGAAGCACTTCTACAAGAGGAATGACATGGCAGTTCTCCCCAAATACTTCCAAGTGGGCAAATATGTTGATTCCCCTCTGGATTATCATCAGGAGAAGCATCTCAAGAAGAACAAGAGTCGCACAATTGTGGATGATTTGCTGAAGGATGCTGAGTTCCAGAAGAAGATCAAGCGGAAGTATAAGGAAATCGCCTCTAAGGAAAAGCCTCACTTCCGGCATCGGAAGAACGTTAACCGGAAAGACCGGAAACGCGGAAAGGGTGAGAAAAAGAGAAAATAAATTACTTTTCTCGATTATTTTCAATTCTAAGCATTACATTCTTCGCTAATCTCTGGAAGGATTTCGCATATTCCGATTGAGGGTGTTTTATGGTGATCGGGATGCCTGAATCGCTTCCCAGCATAACTTGTGGATCAATTTGAAGTCTTTCAAGAACTTCCACTTCCATCTCTTGGGTTATTTTGTCCGTTTCCCGGCCGAATATGTCAATTTCTGTGCCGCAATTTGAACATTTCACTGAACTCATGTTCTCCACGAGTCCCAGGAGCGGCACCTGGAGGATCTTGAACATCTCAGCACCTCGCTGAGTGACTCTGAGGGCGGCCAATTGGGGAGTGCTGACCAGCAGGACTCCACTAACTGGGACATTCTGCATGAGAGATAAATGAATGTCTCCGGTACCTGGAGGAGTGTCCACGACCAGCACGTCCAGAACACCCCAAGCCGTGCCCTTGAGGAGTCGCTCAGTGGCTGACATCACGAGGGGACCTCGCCAAATGGCTGGCTTCATCTCCGTGAGGAGTCCCAGTGATACGCACTTCACATTGTAGTTTACAGGAGGGATTATTCTGTTGTTGTCATCCACGAGAGGCGTTTCAGTGAGATTCATCATGAGGGGAATCGATGGGCCGAACAGATCAGCATCCAGCAGACCCACTCGCTGTCCGGATTGAGCTAGAGCCACAGATAGATTGACGGCTGTTGTAGATTTGCCGACGCCTCCCTTTCCGGAAGCCACTACGACGATATCTTTCACTCCCGGCAGAGGCTTTCTCTTTGGTAAACTCTTGGCCATCAATTCAGCCTGATGGGCAGTGATTTTGCTGGAGAATAATCTCTGTAAGGTATTTTAAGCATTAGCAGAGATTTATTCACTGAAATTCTGGGGAATTCTTACCAAACACAGTTTTACGGCGTTCATGTTTATATTTGTGATTCTAACCTCAAAGTAGCAGCTGATGCCGAGGGGTTAGGTACTAGATTTCTAGTAATTCATCAATTGAATGGAAATCATGAATGGATGCTCAAGTTGCTCAGTTGCTAAACGTTATACATACATATTTGTCTCTTTCTAACCAATTTGATAAATTGCGTTTAGGAGTGAGATAGGAAGATTGTTTTGCTCAATTTATTTTACTCTAGAATTTAGCGTAAAATGATCTTCTCTTTCGTTAGAAAGGGATAATCTGCACTTTGATCGTCAAATAGACAGAGAGAGAGAGAGAAAACCATACGAGATTCCTTTTTTGTTGTTAAAAGTCCCTTATTTTGACTTCATGATTTTATTTTTAATTTTTATTATAATTAGTACAGAGTAATGTAAGTTGCATTAATTCTTTTACATAATTTTGTAATAAAAAGCGTCTCTTAACTGGAGATGTTTGAAATGTTTCTCCTGTATTTCACTTTTTCACTAAAAAGAAACATGTTTAATTCATCAACAAAAAGAAAGAGCAAAATTTCTTAATCCATAGTCTTATTTCCAAAAAAAAATCATTCGGTGAGAAAACTTCCTGTTTTTCTCTTGTAAAAGCCAAAATATGGAGCACTTCAAATAAAATATACAGTATCAACTATTAGATGAAAGAAAAAATCTTGGTCAGTTCATTTCTCAGAATGAACAGAGAATATCTAGTTTAGAGGTTTACATAAAATAAATAAATATTGAAGATTATTACTGTATTTCTGGTCAATAGAATTGAGGGATTTGTTTTTTTTTACATATTGACTTGATGTATAATTTTGTGAACTTTCTTCTTAGCTTTGCAATTCCTGCATAATAATGTTGTTTGAATATTTTCTAATACAATATTTTTCTCTTCTTTTAATTCACAATTATACTTTTTAAAGAATATCTTTTATTGATATATTGTGTTAATGGTATCGTCAAAATAAAATGTTTCTCATTTGATATCAATATCACGAAACATTTCTTTTATCGTAATTCCAAAAAAGAAAAAAAAACATCCTTAAATAAACATTTATAACTATATATACAGAAATATTTCATTCAACTTTCTAACGTTAATGTTTTACCTACGTACAGTTAAATTTTTTTCATTTTTTACTCTTCAATCTAATGGGTGTTTATGTAATTAATCATTTTATGCTTAAAACTATTTTTCCTTCGCCAAGACACTCTCTTACAATCATCTCTGTGTTCTTTCTCTTTTTGTCCAGCAAGAATTCGTCCATACGTTAATTGGTATATAATGTCCCTTCGACGCCTTCATGGTCTTCTCATCTTAGCATGTCTTAATGTTCTTTTCTCTTTTGTGACTTACAATCCGGAAATGATCACTTCATTGTGAATCTTTCCATCATCGTCATCCATTTCTGGCATTTCCTCTTTCTGGATCGGCTGAAGTGACGACTGTGATTGAGAATTTTGTCCAACATTAGACGGCTGTCGGGGAGCAGTTTGACCTAAAAAGTCAGGAAGAAGAAAGAACTATTGAATTCTATATTCTAAATTGAAATTCCGGAACATATAATAGTTATAAAATAGCCCCGAAATCTGTCTAAATCCACCCCAATACGGAGCTGATTTACCCAGGACGTAAGTTTATTAGACAATCTTACCGTATTTCTCGTGAATGTTGCGATGTCTCTTGAGAGCAAATCTATCAGCGAATGCTGCTGAACAAATATCGCACTTGAACGGTTTCTCGCCAGAGTGAACCTGCAACAATCAAATTTCCAATTAGAACTTCCCCCCAATTAATCAATCAGATCGTTTTCACCCACCTTGGCGTGATTCTTGAGATGAGCCGCCTGGCTGAAAGCAGATCCACAGATGTCACACTTGTAGGGCTTCTCACCCGTATGGATCCTCCTATGATTCCACAGTGTGGCATGTCTGGCAAATCCCTTATCGCACACCTCACAAACGTATGGCTTTTCCCCACTGTGGGTGCGTTCGTGATTCTTAAGGTGGGGTGACTGAGAGAATTGCATGCCACATGTATTACATCGATATGGCTTCTCTCCCGTGTGTATCCTCGAGTGATTCTTTAAGTAAACCGCCTTGGCGAACGCCAATCCGCACACGGTGCACTTGTAATTCTTTTCACCACTGTGCAACTTTCTGTGCGACCAGAGACTGGAGTACCTCGAAAATGTTCCACCACAAATGTTGCAATGGAAGGGCTTTTCATTTCTGAAAATCAAAAAGAAGAAAAGGTTTTTTTGTTAGTTAAAATGGGGAGGAATTATCTATATAAAAAAGTAGTTAAAATATATCCACAAAAGGACACACTATCAAATTGTTCAGGACAACGCAGGCAAAACGCAACAGTTCACTGATGGTTGTGTTTATAGAATCTTATTAAGAAGAAAACAACAAGGATTTATGTAATAGAAAAATTAAATGAAAGAAGGAATATACAAAAAAACTAAAGTTAAGATGATTTTTTATACAGCGTGTCTCAGACCGGATGTCCGGAGTTCAGTTTGTTGAAGTGAAACCTTAAAAATGAAAAATTCTAACATTCTAAAGCGGAATTCTGCGATGCTCGATGTACCTGCGTTGATTTTCATGTGCTAAATTACAAATGGGATCAAAATTTGTAGATTCTACCCCGTACATCATATATCTAAAGGTTCCTAGCTCTAGAACGACAATTGGAAATCAAAATAAGAGAGCATGAACTAAAAAATAATAAAAAGATGATGAAAGGACTTGTCGTTCTAGTGCTGGAAAGCTTGACAATTTTTCAATGAATTTTATATGGAGTGTTAGTTTCTAAGGGATTAATATATGTTAGGGTCTTCCCCATTTCAATAAAAACTTACTGTACATTACAATCCGTACAACCGGTTTTTAAAGGTTAAAATTACAAAATAGCAAACAGGACAGAACATTTTCAACAATATAACAAGACTATTGCACTCGTTGGTAAATGATCCTACGAGAACAAATAATAACCACAGGAGATGGTTTAGGGGAGAGCTGAGCAGTTTCGGACAATACCTTATTACTTGATTTTTGAAGTTACCAAGAGTTAGACATAACCTTGCAATTTTAAAGAATAACATTGACTTTTCCAAACTTATGATCTCTCTGGAAATATAAGGAAAAACCTCTTTCCTAAAAAATTTCAGTACTTTGAGGTTATGATTCTTAAAAAAAATTAAACATGCAAAGTATCCCAAATATACATGAGAATTCATACGATTACATACGTAGAATCGAAAAAAAAATTAAATAATCTTGGAATTTGTAAGAATATTCCGGATATTCCGGAAAACTTAAGATAACCTCAAAAAAAGTGTATCAAATCTGATACAAATATCCCAAATATCGCTGAAAAGTTAAGGCATTTGTGGCCGTATTTGTGAATATTTGCCTTTCAAAATTTCCAGGAATGAGTGTGAGATACATATAGACAAAACCCCAGAAAATTTTGGCTGGTTCATAAACCAATCTAGTTACAGCTCTGTCCGAAATTGCCCCGCCCTCCCCTCATAAAAACAATCACTCAAATAACAAAATTCCTCCGAATAAAAATGTTTTTCCTTGGTTTCTTTAGTTGTAACGAATAATGTAGTTAAAGGATAAGGTCTTAAAAAAGAGAAAAAAAACTTATGAGATATAGAGCTGTTGTACCTTTGCGAATTTATGGGACACCCGTGATGAGACACTCTGTAAACGTAAATATCTATTGTAAAATGCAATAATATCACATCAAGTGAACTCACTCTTGCTGTTGTTGTCTTTTCTGTCCACCAATGTAGATCAAGCCAGATCCATTGCACTTGTGACACTTTGTCACCGCCGCCGTGTTGCGCTTCTTCACAGGATGATGGCCCACGGCGTGCTTCACGGGATGATGTCCTGATAATGAGTTTAACTACTTAGTCAAGACTTTCAAATCTTGTTGATTGACAGATAACTTACCTTGGACGCTGGTGTGTTGCTGTTGGATGTGTTGTTGCGCCTGCACCGACGCCGTCTGTTGGATGTGCTGATGCGCCTGGACAGTGGACGTCGTGGCGACTGGTATAACCGTTTGCCCTAGAGATTCCATTGTCTCCGCCTGAGACGTTGAAATGTCACTCATCTCAAACTTAACATCTCCATCTGGTGCCACGAATATTTGTGTCGCTGAAACATTTAAATTTTCTTTTAAGCCAAATTAAAAACATCATCAAGACCAGAGAGAAAAGCACAATCAACACTCACGTCGTGGTACAATGTGAGCAGGATTGTCATTGTTGATGCAATTCTCACAGCGAATCAGCTTAGGTCCTTTCCTCTTCGGATTCTGCACAATTGTTCCCCCACATGTGATACACTTCTGCCCTTTATCCACATTTATCGGCTTCGCGATGGTCACCTCACCCGCTGACGTCACACTCACGTGCTGTATGGCCTGCGATGTGGCCGGCTCCAGCGCCTCAGTCGCCACAATCTGTATCTGCCCCAATGTCTGACCACTCTCAGTCACCAAATTCTGCGCTTGCACCAGATTCTGGGCCTGAGCAACGACAGTTATCGCATCATTGGTGTTGTCTGTGCCATCCTGATTGTGGATCCTCTTGTGTTGATTGAGATGGGTCAGATGGGCAAACATCACCCCGCACACGTCGCATTTGAAACTGATGTTTGATACTGTGTTCTGCTTTGGGGGCGACAAAAGACAAAGATCATCATTTATTTGTGGTCTCTCTATTTAGGGGAGTGCAATGACTTTCTTTGTTTCTTTCTTTCAACCCTCAAACATATTGGCGTGTTATTCAAATTGGATAGAAGAGGGGAAAATGCATTATATTCTTATTATATCGCCTGAGTATTACAAAACCACATTAAAGCATAAGTCAAATATGAGCGGAATGATTTCTAATAATTTCACAAGCATGTAACTGTTCATATCTCGTGGATTATGAATAAATCAATAAAAATACTTAAAAGTAGGAACGGTGTTTAAATTTATTCAGCTTATTTATTGGCGACTTTTAAACTTGTTAAGAAATCGTTCTGAGGTTTTTATAGAGCTTATACGCTACAGTAAATCCGGATTTTCTTCCTAAAATGAATCAAATTCAGACTGTCTGATCTGATTTCAGGATTAGAGTTCTCATCTCAACGAAAACAGTCATTCGCTGCGCCAAATCTGTCAATAAATGTCCGTCTTATTGTTTAGTTTTGATTATCGCTTGATAACATTGCCCCAATCATATCTTATTCCCAATGATTAAACCGTTAAAAAGCGATAAAAGGCGTTTTCAAGCATTTCATCGCGTTTAAACGCATTTTAAACCGTTTTAAAGCGTTAGATGGCATTTAACCGTGTTATAACGCTTTTCATTACGTTAAAAGGCATTTTGAATAGTTAAAAAGTGTTTTAACGTAGTTTAATGGCGTTGAAACGCATTATTAGCCGGTTAAAAGCGTTTTAACGTAGTTTAATCGAAATTTAATACTAATCGGGCTAAATTTTTGCTGCATAAACAAGCTACACTAAAATTTGATCTTAGAACACCTTTAATTTGAATTATTTTAGACTCCTGAAAGATATACCTACTTTAAAACACAGAATGTAATCAAATTCAGTTAAAACTGCAAGAAAATCGCATTGTGAAGAGAAATCTACACGTTCAACAGTTTTATTCCAAATATGATTTCTTATCTACAAAATTCGCAGCTAAAATTGAATTAAGGTCTCATTCTGAGTTCGCCTCAAAAGAATAACAGCCGCCAGAATGAATTATCAAAAAGCTTTACATGAAAACATTTCGTCAGAAACGAATGATTAAATTGGAGCTAATTAAATTTAGTCACCGTTCACAATTTCCATGACAATATTATCCATTTAAGTTCACTGACTGGTGTAGAAAAAATCATAGGATTTCGGCGCATCCCATTTAGACATTTGACTGAGTCTTTGATATTGAATAAAACATTAAATCTAAAAGTTCCAAACAATCAATTAATCGCGGAATGCAACTTTGAGAGTTATTTTGAGAAATAAAACCCATCAAGCTTGTCAAACATAACAATTAATAAAAAACCAAAATTCCATAGCTTGGACTTCTCACCGTGATTGGCTTGTTGACCACCAATTGACGCCCATCCACAGTGATCCCCGTGATGCCATTCTGGGCGAACTGATTCACGAGAGCATAGTTGTAGCCGAAGGGCTGAGCAATGTAGCACGCCTTGTTGTCCTCGGACAACTGTGCCAGATTCACTGTGCTCGCGTGCGCCTGAAGGAGAACGGATTTTGATCAGTTCAATTGATGTTGATTGACATGAAAGAATTGAAAGAAACATCATCGAATATGAATTAACATTGAATACCTGAGATGTAGGCGTTAATTTTTGAATCATATTTACATTAGTGTAGCAAAATGTTGGGTACTCTTGCTGCTGCGTGGTTTTCTGTCCTTCAATTTTGGGCTGCTTATTTGGATCCGTGGCTTGGTATTGGATGGTAGTCGGGGTGGTGTTCTGAATTGTGTTTGTTGTAAACATGATGGTTTTGGTGAGATCCTCCATCACCCAAGGATTTGGAGCTCACACGGCGTAGCTGTTTTCCGGAAGCGGAGCGAGAGAGAAAAAAAACAAAATTTAGAAGAAGTAAAACAAATCACCCACTTTGACTTGCATTGGAGCTTCCGATGGCAACATCCGGGACATTATATCGGGAGAGGGGGGAGAGCACCCAGATGCGAACCCCCTCAAATGCACATCTTCGGGTGCAATCGCGTGGGCATCCATTCGCCTAATTGGCGAGAATCGCCCTGACGGACGCGTGTCCATCCGGGGGGCGGTCAGCCCCGAGGAAACGTGAGCATTTTTCGTGTTGCTCACACGCACAAAAAAAAGTGACAAACGTGGAGAGAGAAGGAGAAGAAAATCACAATAAAATGTATGAAAGTATAGGAAATAGCTTTTCTTTGGGGCAAAAACATACATTATCTGAGGCGAAATAATGCACGAAAGACAAGGATGACGCCATGGAGAAGAGAAGGTAGAATTTATACGAAAAGTGGCAGCGGCCATTGCACTGTTCTTTCAGAGTGAACAACAGGAGCGTCGGCAGTGGGACGCCCGTTGAAAATCACTTTTGACCACTTCCACAGCTCTCAACCATGCACACGGACACTTATCAGCAGCTATTGTCACCTTTTGCCATACCTTTTTCTCAAAATTCACACAAATTTTGCACTTATAAATAATTTTTTGTCTCGCTTCTTTCTATGAACATGGCGTCCCGTACACAAGAAAAATGAAATGAAAATGGTCAAAGAGCGAGAGAGATACGAAGCAAATGTGGCGCTATTGTGTCGGCCTCTGGTGGCAATTTTGCCACGAGAGGGGAAATTTATTGTTGAATTCCCGGGAAAAGGCCAGAAATATCGAGCTTTTAAGCATTATTTTGGCAATCCACGCAATTATTTGTCACTTTTTGGGTGAGAAAAACAATTTTCCACCCCCAAAATCAAGGATAAGGGCTTTTGAATGGACATTTTGGCGGTCATTTGCGGAAAAGAGAGTGAAGAGAACATTGCTTTCTCACCTGACGCACAGCAGGGAAAGAGAAACGGAGAGAAACGTCAGTGTGTGCCAGGCCAAGAAAGCGCTCGCGCTATTTACAGTGTACATTTCTTAGGAGAGTTATACACGTCGTCGTGGTTGCTCCGCTTTGATTTTCCCCCGAAAATGCAGTGAAAATCGCGTGAAAAGTGCCTCAATGTGTGGAAAAAACACCTAAAGTGGCGCGATAGAGTGGCGTGAGTGGAAAAATTGATATGAATTTGCAGAATCAAAGGTGCTAATCAGTCTTTGCCAGCTGAAAAAAAACACGTACAATTAACATACAATCGACACCACAACTTTATTTCAATAATTGTAAAAGGTGAGTCTTTTTTCTCTCCTCTAGCATTTGACTTTTTCATTTCACCTCGGCTTTTTGCACAACAAATGTGGGTGTTCTGTGTTGCCCAGTAAATAATTGTGCCATTTACCATTAGGAGAAGAAAAAACACCAGCAATAGTGTTGCTGCGTTCCATTTCAATTGGACGATGTTTTTATCTCTTGCACTCTTCGTGCAGGGAAGGTGGTAGTTGAGAGGTAGCTCGAAGGTAACCCGCGCAGGGGGGGGCGACCGTCAATGGCAGGAGAGCAGCAAAAAATCAATAATAAAATACCACAGAAATTAAGTGCACGAGGGAAGTGGAAGAAACACTTTCTGGGCAGCCTTTTTTTACCCATTTTTCCATCAAAGACCATCTTATGGTGCCATGCCACTCACACACGCCAAATCACAAACATATCCAACTCAATTTATGCAGAGCGCGATGTAAAATAAAAGAAAGTTATAAACAGCTCCTCAGAGAGAGAGAGAGAAGAGGCCATTGAGGCGGGAGAGAGACAAGAGATTTTGTGCATTAAACCGCAAGAATTCTTTTTTTCCTCCGTCCGTAACTCCTCAAGCCACAGTTTCGAAACAATTCCCTATTTCGTAATATTTCAATTTGGATGGATGATTTTTTTTACTTGCCTGGCATCTCTGCGGCCTACAATTTGGCTGCGGAGTTTTGGGTGGGAGAGATGGAATGAATGAGAGAGGGAGAGAAAAGAGAGCACACACAGGAGAAATGAAAATATTGTGGCACATTCCTCACAAAGAGAAGGGATAATCGCGTCTTCACCTTCAAAATGTGATCTTTGCGTGATCCAAAAATTTGTTTGCGGATCTGAAGGGCCGATTTCAGAAGAAGATTAATCAATCAAGTAAATGTAGAGCAATTTGTGATGAGATGAATGTTTGGATTAATACGAGTTTGAGGTCTCTGAATCGTCT
>CAKKOB020001662.1:0-19560 GCA_918844115.2 Phlebotomus perniciosus
GATTCTATAGATTAAATATGAACTAAAGCAATAGATCTAGATCAGATATATTGAGTTAGTTCATATTTAATCCATAGAATCAATATTCTCGTCGAGTTTTTAGCAAAAATATCTGTTTGTCCGATCCGAGCTGTTGTCCGATCCGTGCTTCCTTTACCTTATCCTGAACGAAATTCTATAGGCTTTTTCAAGATTTAACGACAAAGTTAAAACTTTTTCAAAATTGATTATTAATAACAATTTTTTCAGAATTTCTGTTCAGAAATTCTATATTCAAAATTAAAAAAATAAGTATGATTTCGATTTTCATGTTTTAGACCTCAAAACTTTAAATTCTCAATGAATAAACTTTTATTAAAAATATATAAAATACAAAGGCGGATATTATTCCCAAAGCTCCAATTCGAAAGCTTTGAAGAGCTTTCATCCTATCAATTTTATATAATATATATATACAAAGCTTCTTAAGAAAGCTTTCTAAGTAAGTTTTCTAAGAAAACCTTCCAAAGCAAGCCTACCAAAGCAAGCTTTCTAAAAAAAAGCTTTGTGAGAGAAAGTCTTCCAATGAAAGCTTCCTGAAAAACCTTTCTGGAAAAAGGTTTCTAAAGCTTTCTATGAAAACTCAAGAAAATTTGAAAAAGCTCTCTAGAATTTTCAAAAGCTTATCGAGACCTACAAAAGTTCTATAAAGTATAAGAAAGCTTTACGAATTTTCCAGATTTCTTTAAATACTCCTAAATTTCGGTACAGCTTTACGTGAATTTTAAAAAGATTTTAGCTAATCTAGACATCTTTAAAAGTTTAGGAACCTTCTTAAAAGCTCCTGAAAGTTTTCAAAAAGCCTTGAAATAAACTTCCAAGGCTCTGGAAGGCTTTTTTCTTGGAAGCTTTAAAAATTACTTGAGTTATCTTATGTCTCTTATGTCATCTTATGTCTCCATTCAAATGTACACCATTTCTGGCCACAATATCCTTCCCTTGTAAAAATATAATACTTAGATTTTTTTATTTTACTTTTCTATACTTAAATATTTATATTTTTGTGGAGTTTTTCAAAAAACAAGAACTTTAAAACTCTTTTTCGAAAAACTATGAAATCTAATACTTTTTTTCAGTTTGCCTTTAAGATTTTAGCTCAAATCTTTTTCCTTACAAGTTTATCAAAGTTTTTAAAACATTTTTTAGATCTTGAAACTTTTACGAAATCTTTCACAGCCAAGTAACAATCCTAACACTCTGAATGCGAAAAATTAAAAAGAAAACTCTAAAAAAATTATTCCCAGAGACTAGAATATATACTTTTATCATCTCTATCCGCTCTGGTGCACCCCGAAGTGCATCTTGCAATCACGCTGGGAGGATTAAAGACCTTGAGAGCTTATTGGATGTCTGAGTGTTATTTTTCCGCGACATATTACAGTAATTCTTGTGCGACATGTGCACAATTTGCTGGAGGTTCTCCTCGTTCTGGCCCCACTGAAGGTCTTCACCTGAGCATCTTCGCATAATTGACACCTCATGGCATGATGCTGGAAAAGGTCATACGTTTCTTTCATGCAATTCATCACAAATGATAAGGAAAGATCCATGCGGCGTTACCTCATGAAAAATAAAAGCGTTTCATCACTCCGGCAAAAAAAATCGACACATTATAAGAGACATTTAACAAGTTACGCATTTATAGAGATATGATAAAGATTCTCTCCATGAGGCATTGTTAAAATCTTCTTCACAACCACTTATTGATGAATTGCGAGGAAAATCATTGAGAAGCGGGAAGAGCAATCAAGTGATTAACTTGCAAATGAAATTGATTGTTTTGCGTGTAAAGTCTAAAGCTGGAGCACGAGATCAACTTCTGGCCAGATGAGAGATCAAACCCTGTAAGGAGAGTCAGTCACCGATTGATTGATATTTTGTCAATTCATTTGCATATTCTTCACATTTTTTGCACCTCCTTTGACATTATCATCTCTGAACAATATTCGGAGGCCCAAAAATCGGGAATGTTCTATTAATGGAGATGAACTCATTCCTAAGTGTTATGGGGCTAATAACTCTTGACTGGATTGACTTCTCCATAAAATAGATATTTTTTCTTCAAAGGCTTTTCCACGAGTCAATGAAAATGTAGAGATGAGGTGCAAAAATAGATAACCATTGAAGATGTTTAGTAACATTTTTTCTGCGAATTAAGACGCTCCTCATAACCTTTGGCGACAACAACCGAAAACTGGTTAATTTGAATACAATATTTTTCTCGGAGGGAAGGGAGAGCTTTGGAAATGCAAATTTCCAGATAATCAATGATTAACATGATTCATGCTCTGCTGAGCACATTTCTGAAGCATAAGCTCAATATATGAAAATAATTTCTAACTCATGTGTTTTGTCTGTTTTGTCAGCAAACGAGACGTATTAATGTGATTTGACGAATTTGTTTGTTTCTTATCTAACATTCTCATCAAGGGGGAGATATTATTGGTTTGAAAGAGAATTTGTTAAGCTTTTGGTTAAATTTCTCAAAATGAACCCAAAAGAAAGAAATTTTTGGCTTTATGTGAAATTCCTGTAGAATGTTAGCAAATTTTATATTAAAAGCTTTATCAATTGAACGAGTACCTAGGTATTTTCAGAAATCTAAGAAGCTTTTGGCTCATATTTTGAGTCAAGCAATTCATTTAGAAATCCATGAATAAGTTTAAAAAGCTCTACAGAAATTTATGAGCATTTAAGGAGAATTTAAAGCCTTCGGATAATGTTTAGAACTTTTGAAGTTCTCGCTAAGCTTTTGAAAATTCTAGAGAGCTTTCGCAGATTCTGTTGAAGCTTTTATAGAAAGTTTTACAAATCTTACATACCTACAAAGATTTAGAATCCTTTCATTTTTTAGAAAGTTTTCATAGAAAGCTTTCTAAGAAAGCTTTCCAAGAAAGCTTTCTTGGAAACTTCTAGAAGTTCATAGAAAGCTCTAGCTTTCTTTGCAAATCCTCCTTAGAAAGCTTTTTTAGAAATCTTTCTCTGGAAAAATTTCTTTGAAAGCTCTAGATCTAGGAAGCTTTTGAATTGGAGCTTTTGAAAAAAAATCCAAAATTTCTGAGCTTTAGAAAAATTTATAAATTTGTGAAAAACAGAATTTTACTATTATTTATTTTGAGCGCTTCTGGAAAAAAGTTCAAAGCATTTTCAAAAGCTATAAGAACTTTCCAAATTGCAATAATTTCGAATACTAAAGCAATTCATCTTCTACAATTTTTTAAAGCTCTTTCTCATTCGAGCTTTTCTGGGGAAATTTAAGAGAAATTGTACACAATTTCCCGAGCTTTCATTAAAAATTTGGAAGAAAAATAAATCTCCCCCTTGATTCCCATTTATTATTCAAATATTTATTCACGACAGAGAATAGAAGGGAAAATTGAAATCTTCACTTTTAAACCTGCTTTTAACTAATAGCAAAAAATATAATTACGGATATTAATAATTATTTTTAGCGAAAAAGAGAAAAAATGCAATAATTGATTTCCAATGAAAATTGCTCATCCTGTTCCTAATTGAATCATTTTCATATTTTGCCACCCCAGAGAAAAACTAATGAATTTCAATGATGAAGTTTTTTCAAACATCACGCACTTTTTTCACGTTCCGCTAGAAACTTTGCAATGAAACATCTTCATATTCACGAAAGTTTCCCACAATTGCAATGACATGAGATTCTAAATGGCTTTCCTTGGCTCTTCGCCTGACCCATGCGGATGCTTCGGCAAATAAAACTGCACTTTCAGGCTTTTGCAACCAGAGTTCCATTGATTTATCAGCCCTCGCTGAATTCTTTGACCTCATTCATTGTCACGAAGCCGCGAAGACACTCAGGAGACGCACAAAAACAGCCTGGCCACATTTTTCATCGGGTCAGTGTGTATCGTCAATGATTAATTTGACTGCGTGAATATTACATGTGTTGAAAAATGTTTTAACGGCCCTCCAGAGACAGAAATATTACCTCCTCATCGTTAAGTGATTGAAAAGAGCGCGTCACTGTGCGAAGGTGGAAACGCAAGGTGCAAAAAAAGAAGTTATTCAAACTAATTTATCTTTCTGGTGACGAAAAAAAAGTCATATTCTCTCATCTTCTCAGCTTCAATTAACTCAATATCTGCCTTAGACGTTATAAGCTTCGTTTGTGAAGGTCGTTGTTTTACGCAGCTCTGTTGTGCAAATCAATAAATTTTAGTTATTTTTTTTCTTGTTGATAAAAATATTGTGATTATGGCGTTTTTCACATCTCTTATTATAACAAAGTGATGTAACAGTTGGGCGCTACGACTCAAAATACCAGATATATGTTCTCGCAACAGGGAAGACCGCCGCCAGAGATTATGATATCACCCACGAGTTCCTAGTAATTACCGTATTAAGAGACTACTTTGGAGAGGATAATGACTGCGGGACTTTTTTTATCAACACCCTCAGAATTCGCTTCACAAAATGCCGATCAATTTTAAATTAAGACAGGTTCTTTTGGGAAACGAAAAGTTACAATAAATCACAGATGTGAGCATTAAGGTTGGAAATACTTATTTAATATGACAAATGAGAAACTCATTTAATGGGTGAATAAATATTTGCTTGCGGTTAAAGATACTCTTGAGATTGAGTCGGATATTGAAGTGCTCATTCGAAATGTTAATGAATTAGGCCCTCTGACATGCTTTTGTATTTTTCTGAGGTTTTTCATTGCCAAGATATCGAAATTTAAATATGTATATAGAATCGGTTAATAAGTTCTTGAGAAATCCGGATTAAGAACTTTAGTTCAAGATCTCAACGAATTAGGACCTTGTAAATGCCTTTATATTTTTCGAAGGTCCTTTTATTCTGAGTAAGCGTGTCGAAAAGCTTATCTGAAAAGCGTATCGAAAAATCTAAACTATAACCTAACATAACTTAAGTAATTTTGAAAGCCTTCATGGAAAATAAGAAGCTTTAGGAAGTTTTTCAAGAACATTAGATTTTTTTTAAGGGGAATTCTAGAAAATTTCTGGAGCTTTGAAATTGGTAAATTTTGAATAATGTAAACTTGATTAGCTGAAAGCTTTCTAAAATTGCTATAAAGCTCTGCAAAAATTAACGAGCATTTAAAAAATTGGAAAATCTTAAAAATTTAAAATTAGTTTTCAGATGGATTTTAGAGCTTTTGAAGTTCTTGGTAAGTTTTTGAAAATTCTAGAAATATTTTGCAGATTCTTTCTATAGAAAGCATTCATGGAAAGCTTTCCTACAAAAAATTTCTTGAAAGCTTTCCTACAAAGCATTTCTTGAAAGCTTTCCTACAAAGCATTTCTTGAAAGCTTTCCTACAAAGCATTTCAATAAAGTTTTAGAAAGATTTATAAGAAAGCCTTGAAATTCTAAAGTATAGAAAATAAAATTGATATGAAAGCTCTTGAAATCTTCCGAATTGGAGCTTTGGAGAGCTTTTGCTCCTTGAGTCAGGATAACTTACTTTCAAGATCTCAACGAATTATTAGTTAGCCGATTAAACTCATTTCTAACTGTAATAAAGCTTTTATAGGATTTTAAAGTATTTTTTTAGGGATCTTTAAAGTGTTAGGTATAACGCAATATATTTTTATCAAAAATTACTTCTGAAAACTTCCATCCAAACCTTAAAAAAACCTTATGGTGCCAAAACCGCAAAGAAGTCCCTGGAGAAGTCCTTAAAAATCCAACGATGAATTGAAAGATTGTTTTTGACTTTAAAAAATGTATATTAATTTATATATAAAAATGCAGAATACATTAAGAATGTATGCCTAGCGCTCTACTGCGCTGCGAACATCGCTTAGTCTTCAAATAATGTCTAACACATTGAACAAATAAAAAAGTTCACACACTTTATAATGTATATAGAAACCTAGAGAGAATACAATTAAAATACTCTATAATTGATTGGAAAATAAAATTGATTTTTCCACAGTTGATATAGAGAAATGCTGGAAAAATTATGGCAAAAAAAAACTTTCTTGCGTCAAGACGCGAGGGAAAATTGTGTCTCGAAGGACAGGGCAGAAAAAATGGTGTGAAAATAGAGAAATTATTGTAAATTTTCTCACATTTCCCTGCACTTTATATTCGCCTCTTGTATAAAGGGTGTTATTCGTATGCAAAAAATTTTTGCTCTAGAGCAGAAAGTGTCTTTATAACTTTGTATAATATTTTCCGCAGCATTTCAGGTTCACAATAAAACCTGCGTGAGTTTCAAAATCTCATTCTCAGATGGCAAAATTTACTTTAAAGATTCAGTGCTTGAAGTGGCTTAAGATTAAAATTCGAAATTCTCGGACACAAAGTAAAGGGGATTTTTCTCCTAATAAATAGAAGTAAGAATTCAGAAAAACTCGTCCCGGACTTCAACACTGAAAGAAAATTCTTGGTATTATCAACAAAGAAGTTTGGTTGATTTATCTAAAAAAAAAATTTAACAAATATTTTTCAGATTTGAGGAGACGTTCGCAGGTTCAATCATACAAAATTTTAAATTATAATGTTTTTTTAGAGTTTAACCAAACTTTTGTATAATTTGCTTGGTTAATCGAGCCAAAATTTAGTTGAATCAACAAATTTTCTTAGCAATTTTACTGTATGTAAAAAAAACCAATTTCTAGGTCTTAAAAACCTGGATGGTAATTGAAAATGTGTTTAAATTCAATAAATCTTTTGTAAAAAGCATAAGTTTTCTACAAAACATTTGGTAAATTAATCAAAAATTAGTTACATTCAATTAAGCTTTTGTTAAATTTACTAAATTCACTCAATTTGTTATTGGTTTGTAAATCTAACATTACAATTTAACTAATGTTTGGCTGGCTACAAAACCAAATTTTGTCGATTTAACCAAGTTCTCGGTTGATCCAACCAAGTTTTTCTTTCAGTGAAATTCTCTTTTCAAAAATTCTAAATATTTTTCGTGGAATAGCTCGAGAGAAACGAAGTCTAAATGTACAATTTTTAGAGATTGGAGGAGCAATTAAAGGGGAATAGAAGGGGAAAAACACGTGCCATGTGGCGTCCGGAAGTGCCTTGAGGGCGTCTCATTTGGCCGTTGTGGCCGTTTTCACAGTTTGTGCGATGTCCGTGAAGGTGTCATCCTTGATGACGACCCCTTCGCGCTCCTGACCCAACCCAGACAGGTCCAGGGACGCCATCTCTGACTCCAGACTCTTGCCCTCCTCCTTCGTCGACTTCTTAATACTGGCACGATTCTTTGATTTCTCCTTGGGCTCCTTGGCGCCCGTTTTGCGCTTACTGAAGAAATTGTGACATCCATTGGGCAGGAAGCCCGTCAGCTTCTTCTCCTGCTTCCCCTTTCCCGAGGCATTCTGCGGTTCTGGCAGTGTGGCGTTGTGTGTCGTGATCAGTTCCGTGGCGACGTCCTCTTCCGGTGATTTGGTAATTGCACTTTGTGGCGAGACCTCGTCGGCCTCATCGTGGCTGTTCTTGTACGTGGGCGCCGTTTCGGGGCCCAGCTCTGTGTACACGACTAGGTTGCTCTCACTGGTTCCCGCGCTCGCGATCTGCTCCTGGAAGGACGCCTCGCGTTCAATGTCCCTCTTCGCCTGAACGGCACCCCAAACGTCCTTCAGCTCACCCGAGAGATCACGATCTCGCAGCACAACGGGCTTCCGGGTGAGCTTGAGGCCGGGATTCATCGCCTCAACAAATTCACACATGAGCTCCACGAGGGCCTGGCGCTCCAGATCGTCGGCGCTGATGTTGCGTCCCGTCTCCTTTAGCACGTCTGGGTTGGCCATCACGGCGAAGACGAGGGGAGGCGATCGGGGATTCCCTGAGTAAACCTGGCAGGAGGAGGGGTTTAGGAAGAGATTGAAAAAGAATATGAGAAATTTTGAAAGCGATGTAAGTATTTTTAAGTCTTTTCTAAGTATTTTTAATTGAACATTAAAAAAATGTTTAAAAATTGGTATATTTGTTTCGTTAAAAAAAAACTACAAAAAATATTAGTAAAAGACAAAGATATTGCAGTGTTTAAAAAATAAAGAAAGAAATAGTTTTAAGCCAATAACAAATACTTTTAAGCTTATAGAAATTTTTAAATAAAATTCAAAAATATTTAAAAAAAAATATTGAAAGCCTAACAATTGCAACTAAAATGCTTTTTGGTATAGATAAAAAGAATATTTTTGTTGGCTTTTTACTTGTTTTTGTTGACGTTAACAAATTTTTAAATTAGAAAGATATAGATTTTTAATAAATGGGGCCCACAAGTGGAAACACCACCCTAGTTTATTACTGAACCAAGACTTTAAATCTTTTCTTTTATTTTTGATTATCAAATAAGTTATACATTGAGGCTCGAATTTAAAAACGCATTAATCAATTGATTAGATTGAATTTAATCATCCGTTGGAGGAGAAAATAAACGTTTTGATTCTTAGACTTTTTCAACCTTTTTTATGCGATAAAACGCTTTCTAACAGTTAAAAATTCGTTTTAACGCAATTAAACACCGGTTAAACGTTTTGTAATCATTTAAAACGCTATTAACGCAATGAAACACCGGTTAAACGCTTTCTAATGGTTTAAAATACGTTTGACCGCAATTAAACGCCAGTAAAAAGCTTTCTAATCGTTTAAAACGCTTATAACGGTTTAAAATTTATGTTAATGCAGTTAAGCCCCGTAGAAACTCTTTCTAACGGTTTAAAATTCGTTTTAATGCAATTAAACGCCAGTAAAACACTTTCTAATCGTTTAAAACGCTTATAACGGTTTAAAATTTATTTAAACGCAGTTAAGCGCCGTAGAAACTGTTCCTAACAGTTTAAGATTCATTTTAACGCAACTAAACCCGTTAAAACGCATTTTAACGGTTTAACATCCGTTTAACGCAATTAAACGTTTATAACAGTTTAAAATTTGTAATCGAATGATAAAATTCAAATTTAATCAGTTGATTAGTGCGTTCATAAATTCGAACGTTAGTCTTGATTTTTTTAAATCTTGTGGAGATTTTCTAAATAATGAAATAATTCTTTCATTCTCAAAATTTGATAAAAATCTGTTGAACAATTATAATTTCAAAAATGATCTCAAAGTTACTTTAAGTAACTAGCAGTGCAACTGCACATTTATGACTTAATAAAATTAGGTATGTTTTTTTTGGAGACTCTCCATCTTTAAGATATCCAGATAAATCAGTTGATTTGAAAGAATTGCTTTAAATTTTTAAATCATTTTGAAAAGTCGTAAATTCAATTTTATTTTACCAATCAATCCTTGAATCCCTGAATTGCTTTTGAAAGTGTTTTTCTTTTATTCAAAATTTCTTTTAAGCTGAATTACGCCCCTTATAATATATTCTACTATTTCTTCAACAATCTATTCAAAACTAATGTCCTTGTTTCATGAAATGAAAACTTGATAATCTTAAGAACTTCTCTCAGTGATTTTCCTTGGTGTGAATTGAAAAATTATCTGATAAGTTTACCCGTTTTCGCCTCTCAAGCTCTCAATTCTATCCATCTCTGTCTTAAAGTTAATTGAAATTAGACGCTATTCTATGTCAATTCCTTATCTCTCCCGGCACTGAGGTCGAGTGATAAAAGCCAGAGTCACGAAAATGCTCATAAATGCTTCGCAAAAATTTGTTCTATATATTTCTCATATGGCCTTTATTAAAGGTCTTGCAATTCTTGGGGCTGTTTTTATTGTATCTTAAATAAATTAAAACTCTCTGGCAGACTCAGTGACTAATCGATTCTGTTATATGTATAGGAGAACAATTCATAAAAGTCTTATAGGAAGTCTATATAGGCTTCCTTTGGACTTTCTTTAGGGCACAAAAGAGTCAAGAAAAAATGATCAGGATCTCAAGGGTTTACCCTCATTCCGCCGTAGAGTGGAATCGGATCGCTGGGATTCGAGGGCATCACGATCCTGGACCAACTCATGACGTTGATGAAGAGCTCCTCCCCATCCAGCGTTGTGTCCCGGATGCACATCCGCGGTTGTGGGGGATTCTTGAAGTTCCTGAAGGCTCTCGAGTGCCGGAAATTGGGCGGCCGTTCGGCCGTTTCCATTTGAAATTGCTGCTGCTTCTGCTGCACCGTGACTCCGGGCAGCTCCATGGCGTCCTCCTCGGGGCCCTGCTGAGCCTCGCATTCATGGGGCGATTGTGGGGAGCTCATCACGGGAAAGTATACCACACGCGTGTCACGCTTTTCACACTCAAGTCACGCCACGATGGGCAAAGGCGGGTGGATGGGATTTTCCACGGGGCAGGATCAAATAAACAACTCTTGTTATTGTCTAAAAATGTTTCGCGTTTTCCCTTTCTTATCCAGCCACAGAAATACCCATTCTTCTTCTTATTTGATTTTGCGTTTTTCAGATGGTTTTTTTCACCAGCAGCTGAGACGCAAGCGTGGTGAGAAGTCTCATAGCATAGATGCTCATGTTAGGCATGTGATGCCACCTTTAGGTAGCTGGAGAGACTATGAGCGATGTTGAGAGGCAGGGTTGGTAAAAAATACAAGAGGTAGAAACATTTTTTACAGTAATAATTTGCGTAAAAAATAAAATGTATGAAGATTAAGTTTTTATCATGAATGGGGCGTTTATTTCTTAATTTCTTTTATCCCAGAATTGCTTACTAGTTAAAAATAGAAATTTTTAGAAATCGAAATATTTTTTGAACGCGGTAAAGTTTATTAAATCTTATGTTAAATTTTATAATAGTTCCCGGAATTAAAATTTCAAAATGAAGAAAACATTTTTATATGTACATATATTCTTTTAAATAGAAGAGGCATTTTTGAAACGATTGAAATAATGTAAGATTTTGAATTTAAATTTTTTTTTTCAAAAACAATGTTTTTTTCCAACAAAAAATGAGGATTAGAAGCTGACAATGTTTAGATTACCTAATGAGTCTGTGACTTCTTTTATTTAAATTCAACTTTTTATTTGCTTGATTTATTTTCCACGTGTTTCTTCTTTTTACTTCAATAGCTCAATTATCCTATCTCTATTTTTCCTACTCCTTCGCACATCCACCACTTTCTATCCTATCCTATCCATTAAACATTTCGAATTCAAATTCAAACGTCCACAGAGTCAAACAAGTTTTTAAAAATAAAAAATATTACTGCATGCATATAAATTTTCCTAATTTCTAGAAAATCTAAAAATTCTAGAAAATTTTCCTAAATTTCTAGAACATCATGAAATTTAAAATTTTGAGTTTTATAATATTTGTAAGTAAGGATTCTCCTAAAAAGTTGTTTCTTCTAAAGATTTCTGCTGTCTATAAATAAAATTCTATGAGTTTAAACTCTATTTAAAAAAAATCATATGGAAAAACATATTTTAAGGGTCAAGAAAGAACTTTTCATCTATTTTGATATTCCGTGTAGTTATAAAACTATTTTTGATTCCAAATTTAATTTTTCAAAATCTGCTAAACTTTTCATTTGCTATTTAAATTTATATTAAAGCTATAAGAATGATATAGTTTTTTTAATAACGGAACTTCTGCAAATTGAATCAATTTAAGAAAAAAGTTCTTTTTTTTAAAATCTAACATTTTTTAGAATGTAGTAAAAATCTCTTGAAAGTCTTTTTTAATCAAGAAATTAAAGTTTAGAAGGTGGCAATATTAAGAATATCTTATGAGGCAAACAAGTTTTTAAGAATAAAAGATATCAAAAAATATTTATGTAAATTTTCATCTCATTTGAAATTCGTGAAATTCCGTGAAGTTCTAATAATGACATTCATTTTTTTTTAATCCAAAATTTTTCTAGAATAGTAAAAATCTCCCTTAATTCTTTTTTAATCAAATCAAATGTTAAATTTTTTATGCAAATTTAAGCTAAAATTCGACGGGTTAGGATAATAACATATTAACTCCTTTGCTTATACACAGTAGTTGTAATGTTATTATCCTAACCCGTCGAATTATTCACAATTTAAGTCATTTGAGCCTTATTCTTTCCATCTAAAAAATCCTAAAAATATTTTCCCTTCCTCGGTAATGACCTTCCTTAGCTCTTATAATAGTGTTTGAAGAACCAGATTGTTCTTCGGAGTCTTCAAAGTTCTTCTAACACTCGATGAGGAAGCAAAGAATTTCATATATAATCATCACTATATATACACAGCAGCACATCTTCGATAAATAGGCCATGCCGAAGAACTTCTTCGCTGCGGCAGCATCCAGTTATTCCTCGCGATAGCCAAAAAATTCCATAACAGTAAACACCATATAAAATGCGGAGACACCGGTAACTGAATCTCATGAAGCGGCAATTGAGAGTGTAAGATATTGACGGAGTCATCTTCTGCATGAGATTAACCGAAAAAAGAGGCATGTTATGAAACATTTTGCACGATTCGATCTGAATAAACCAGAGAGAGTGAGTGGCTGGACGCGAATTAAATGATAATTTTCACGTAATTGCTCAGTCCGATCGAGAACTCATTAGCAGATTTCTCTTCAACAAAAGATTTCCCCTCATCCGCGAGATGCTTTTGTCATGGAGTTTTCAGAGCAAATTCAAAATGAAAGTGTTGCTCAAAAAATTACTAACAATTGTTTTGTGCTTTTGTCGTGAAAAATGTTTTTGATCTTTTGTTCAAAATCATTTTATATATGGCTTTTCCATCTGCAATCAAGGTAATGGTCTTACGGCATATGCACAAGGCGAAGCCAAATTGAGACATTTGCTTACCGTTACATATCGTTATAAAATTCTTATTAGAATATTCATAATAAAATTTCTATCATGCTTTCCCGCTAAGAAAATCACATAAACAGATTAAAATTAGGCGTGTTTCATGGACAAGAAAAAAGTTATAAAGAAGTGAAGCGACAACCGATAAGTTAATTTTTCAATGTCGAAGAAGTTTTTACAATGATGTTCTTGTCATTGAAGGTTCTTTATTGCTTTTATCGGGAGATAATTAAGAACTGATTACAGATTTGCATTTCACGTGTTTACTGCATCATTATTGGATTTATTAGCTTACTTAAGAGAATTCACGTGTCTTTGAATAATAATGAAATACCATAATGATTTTTTTAGATTTAATCTTAATCACAGAAGTTCTTAATAAACTTATAAGTAGGGCTGGCCAAAATATGCATAAAAAAACGCGAAATATGCAAGAAAAATATGAATTTATTTTTAGGGATATTTTATTTATTTCATTCATTTATTTTATTTTAGGGATATTGTTGAGCGCGAAGCGTTCATTAGGGAAGTTTTTAAGGGTTTTTAAGGATATTGTTGAGCGCCAAGCGTTCATTATGGGAGTGCGGAACAATGACATTTCGAATTTAAATTCTTAATTCTACAAAACAATCAACAAACGACTTGTTTTCTCTTCAATCCTAGAGTCACGTGTTGGAAACTTTCACAATAATATCTCTCGTGAATTGCCATTCAAACTCTCGCGCCCTTTCTTCAATTACAACGTCTTTTTCTCGGCAAAAAGAGATCACTCGCGCTTTTCATTTTGGCTTTTGCAATATAGCGAATCAATTAAAATATCCATTTGAATGCATAATTATTTCCTTCATCAGAAGGTGTTTAAATCCTTCCAGCATCTGCATGTTGCGCAAAAGAAGCCAATCTCTTGGCGAGAGGAATCTCCTAGAAAATTGGGGAGATGTTGGATGGCATTTTGGACTCCCTCGAGGGTCCGACAGAGGCTTTCTCAATGAACGTATACGTGAGTAAGAGTTGGAGTCAGTGGAGCGCGCGCGGGTATCTCCCCACCTGACTTTCTCACACACGATGCCCAGCACGAGCTCCCCAGTCGCTCCACGGAGGTATTCCTCGCCAGTCCAAGTTTCACATTCGTTGAGCGCGTATGGCTGTCGGTGCCAAACATGCCAATTGAGATATAATTTTTCGTCATTCATGCAAGTGCCTGCGATGACCATTTGTGGTGAAAGAATCACAACTAATTTGTCACAGTGTAAGTGTCTGGTTTTTTTGCTCAATTTCCACCTGAAATTGTCCATCGATTGGGAAAGTGAAACACTTTTGCGAGGTGCCATCGAAGAAATTCAAAGTAGTTTTTTCTCCGGTCTGTCCATCAGTTGGATTACTGTGTGAAAATGTCTTAAGCATCATGCGATTTAGGAGAGAAATTAATTTGGTAGCTGGTGGAAGCGAAGAAAAAAAAAGATGTGAAAAATCTGTGATATAAATTATTGGGTAATCCCCGTGAGACAAGGAGAGATTTTTAGAGTGAATGTACCATTTTTCGAAAGTGCAGGTATTTCTGTAAACAAGACAAAATCGTCCGGCAAGAGGTTGTCAACTACTGAAAAAATGGAATACATTTGAAATGAGGAAGATCGAAGCAGGTTTTTAAAAGAAATTATAGAAAATGTTATAAGGAGAGAGAAAATATTGAGAAAACAAATATTTTTCTCAAAATTTTTCATAAAGAAACCGAATTTACCTTAAATCAGGAAAATTAAAGCAAGTTTTTAAAAGAAATAAAAAAATATCTTTTTTATGAAAGAAAAAATTAAAAAAACAAACTTTTTTATCCAAAAATTTGAACAATCTTGGCTTTCAAATGAAATTCTTTTGAAAAGACTAAATTCACAGAATGTTTTTAAAAGTAATTTGAAAAAATCTTTTATATCTCGATAAAAAATCAAAAAAACAAAGGTTAACATAAAAAACAATCATCAATCTATACTTCAAACAACTCTAATTATCCACCTTTTCATTTTCAATCCTATTATGGTGGCTTCCTTGATCGCGTTCATGCCGAAAAGACACCCGCTACATAGATAAGGATTTATTTAAAAAACACAAATCATAATTAATTACTAAGCAACGAGCTGTGGAAACGTATTTTTTCGCAAGATCTTTTTCTCACACAAGGTTTCGCAATGTTTGAATATACATTTTCGCGACGAAAAGTAATTAAACAAATAATTCGTGTGTATCCGACACAGAGAGGCGTACAAAAAAATCCTCCATGTAATTTTGGAATGCTTCTCGGGTATTTTATGACCTTTTTCTTTGTCATTTTTTTTGTCGCTGATGACTTGCCAGTTTGGTAAACACACAGGAAACATTTTCTTTCTCGATCCGAGAAAAAAAATCCTACGCTTCTTCGCGCGAAGGTAACAAAAAACACCGCAAAACAACTCCGCGGTGTCTTCTTCCTCAGAGGCCATCAGTAAGAAATATTCATAAAATTGAGACATTCACCGGAGATGATTAAGAAAATTGTCCGATTGGTCCGATCATTTTTCCTCAGCATGTGGTTAATTGAGAGATTTATTGAAGAGTGAAAGCATTTCACCCGAGACGATCAATTGCCTATATTTGGTTTGCTGACTTCTGCTATTTTTTCCTCGCTGATTTCTTACAAATGTTTAGGCAAGCAATTACACAATCGGCTCGCATAACGCATTTCAATGTGACTCATCCATTAATTGAATTTTAGATTAGATAAAAATAATTATAAAATTTCATTAAAACTGACCTCCAACGCCACTTTCCATAAAATGATTTACACGTGAGCCAAAAGCAGGAATATTTCTGCAGAAGCATATCATTTTGGCTTGATCTTCATCTTTCAAATTGAGAATCTCATTTCTAAAGCAGA
The DNA here is from genome assembly GCA_918844115.2 of Phlebotomus perniciosus. Classification (NCBI taxonomy): domain Eukaryota; kingdom Metazoa; phylum Arthropoda; class Insecta; order Diptera; family Psychodidae; genus Phlebotomus; species Phlebotomus perniciosus. Next base: position 15,663 of record CAKKOB020001662.1, read on the forward strand.
GAAAAAACATAATTTTATCGGATAATATCATTGAATTGAAGAATAACTCACTTGAAATTGCAAATGATATAAGAATCTGATACCTTCTTAAAATTATACGAAAGGTGTTTATTTTGAGGCCTTACTTGAATTATTTTACCTTTCGAATTTTTATAAATGACTTTTATTGATTATATTGAGGTTCGTGGCGAATTTTTATATCACCCGTAAAAGATTGTAAAAGGTTGTAAAACTCATGTTCGAAAGCTTAGATTCTTTTTAGATATTTTCCCTAATGCTCAAATCATGCTCTCTCTCTTAATGTTAATTCCACAAACTTGATCATTTTATTGGACACTTGTTGTTGAAACTTGTTTAACATCGAGAGGATTTCTAAAGCTGCCAATTTACATTTGCACTTGGTAATTTGCAAATGGATTTAGAAATTTCGTGAAGTTTCAAGTTGAAATTACCTAAAGCAAAAATTCCTATAGATTTCTGGTAAAAATTCCAGCAAGTTTTTTCTTGTGGAAATGTTGCAAATTTTTAGTAGAAATTACTTCAAATTTCCAGAAGAAAGAGCTATAAATTTCTAGAAGAAATTACTACAAACTTCTAGTAGAAATTGCTACAAATTTATAGTGGAAATTGTTACAAATTTATAGTAGAAATTGCTACAAATTTCTAGTAGAAATTGCTACAAATTTCTAGTAGAAATTGCTACAAATTTCTAGGTAGAAATTGCTACACATTTATAGTAGAATGTCGGGGCGAGAACTGAAAGGTTCGGTTGTTGGCGGCAATAGATTGCTTTATTTCATCCAATTAATGTATACCTCCATATACAAATACATGTATGCTTAATATACATATGCTACAAGAAATTGCTACAAATTTCCAGTAGAAATTGCTATAAATTTTTAGTAGAAATCAAAACAAATGTCTATCAAAAATTGCTACAAATTTCTAGCAGAAATTGCTACAAATTTCTAGTAGAAATTGCTACAAATTTCTAGTAGAAATTGTTACAAATTTCTAGTAGAAATTGCTACAAATTTCTAGTAGAAATTGTTACAAATTTCTAGTAGAAATTGCTACAAATTTCTAGTAGAAATTGCTACAAATTTCTAGGAGAATTTGCTACAAATTTCTAGTAGAAATTGCTACAAATTTTTACTTGAAATTGTTACAAATTTCAACTAAATTTTCTGCTAAACATTGGTAAATATTTAGAAGGGAAAATTTTAATGTTTTCCAGTAAAAACTGCTTAAAATTTTTACATATTTTCTAAACATAAAAAGACATTTTCTCTTTAGAAAATTATTTTGTCTTCTTATTGCTCTTTCGCACACTTGAACTCTTAACACTTCGTCTTAGCATTCTGTTTCAAACTGCCCCGCTCTCCCCTATATTACTTTTTATTCTTTATTTTAGTACTTATGATAATATTTTCTAGAAGCAATTTTGCACTGGATCAAAGTAATAATTATAAAAATCGTTAAATTATATAACGTTTCCAAGAGAAACGGTCAAAAAGTTCGTTTTTGCAATTGAACTTCCCAGAACTTGTAATTATCATCTCCAAAAAAATCGCAGCTGAAAGATATTTCAATTGAAACATTCAATAGGAAGATAAAGTTTTTCTCGAGACAACAGTGATAAAAAATAGCATAATAAATTGTGGTAAATATTGACTAACCACATTCAGACGTCTAATTACCAGCAATTTGCAAATTAGTGGACATCATTAGGCAATGAGAAAATCAATTTTCCTTCTCAAAATGCGAGAGACGCGACTGCGAGATTGCATATTAGAACAAACAAAAAGCAATAATTTAGAGTTGAGCAAGACTCTCTTGTGGCCGGATGGATAAATTTCCCACCATCGTTCCGCCCTCTTCATCATCCTCCGTGGTCAGAGATGTATAATTGAGATTTCCTCCTCTGAAAGAGTTGCTCAATCGCGCTCCATTCTGGGTGGATGTCTCGCGAGAGATACAGAAAAATCATCGGAAAATTGGATGAGAAGCGAAAACGGTGAATTTTCACCTTGGGCCACTTGTCAATTAACTTTCAATATTGGCTTGGGAGTTGAGAGAGCAATTTGTACGGTTTGTGTTTTCACAATGGTGAGCCAGCTTTCCCGCCCAATCCGATGCAAATGTGTCTGTAAGAAGAAACACGAGTTTTTCCAAGTGATCGCCCACCTGTGCATATTACCTGCAGCCACATTCTGCATGACTGACTCTTTCACTGCACGCCGTATACGCATTGATTGAGTACTCAATATTTCCATACATAATTGCATTTATTCCATTCTTTTTTTCTTTCTTTTTATTTTACTCTTCTGCGCGCGTAAAAACCTCACGAAACGCACCGTCGAAATTGGGACAAGTTTGTTTTTTCTTGAAACGCAGAACAACAGATAATCTTGAGATGCAGCAAAAGATGCGAAGAGCAAAAAAAAGCTCATGAATTCTCCACTGGATAACTCACTGGGTGAAGGCGAGAAACACGTGAAGAGAATTCATACGGCACAAAATGAATTTAATGCTATAAAATTATTTAGTGAGCGCTTCATAGAATGGAATTTTTTCTCTCTCTCTATGCAACAATGGGGCTTAAGAGAGTGTCCTCGACTCAAATAAATTATACAAAAGCTCTAGTGTTTTGCACAAACACCGCCAAAGTTCAAACTGGCGAGTTGATGGCCCACCACTAATCTCTGAAAACTCTCACGATGGTCACTCAGAACCCCCAATTGGTGGCTTATTGTTGTCGCCCAAGAGCAAACTCCAAACACTAATTGATGCATGGCCAAGAGATAACATTTGACCCATTTCCTTTTTTGGCGGGAAACACATAATTCCATGAATTTTCATAGGGCCATCAAAAGTATCCATCAATCTTAAACTTATCAGATTGTCCGGAGACACTGGAGGTCTTTGCGCGGTGAAAAATTTATTAAAAAAGATTTCACAGATTGTGTTGGACAAGACTCTGGAATAAAGAATTTTTTTCGGGGAAGTTGACAAATCATGTGCAGAATCTCATTTACATATACTTGATGCAATTAAATTGGGCGAAGAAATAAATTCAACGATGATATCTTATCGTGGAACAACAAAGTGTGTCTCTGGAATGCAAAAGAATTATTTAAATTAGTCTTTTAATAAAAAGAAAGCAACAGCAAATTACATTGAAACGCTTCTTTAGGGTAAAAAACCGCTAAATTTGAAAATTTGAATTTTTATCAAAATATTGGATGAAAAGATCTTTAATTGCATTAAAACTTTTAAATGAATTTCATTAAAATTTCTTTAAAAATTTTAAAGAATTTATTATTTATTCACTCATACTAACATTTTAAACAAGAGGGAGATATAAAGGTCATTTTGTATGGTTCTTAAAAGCTTTGAAGAGCTTTCTATCAAATGAAATTGTCTATTTATTTATTTACTTTATTGTCTGCTTTAATAGGATAATCAGGACAATATGTAATATCTTTGAAAAAATCTTATCTGATGCAAGCAAGGGGGAAATATTATGGTTAGAACGACGTACACTACTTCCAGCACTTCCACATTTTGTTGAAAAGATCGTAAAAGCTTCAATTCAAAGCTTTGAAGTGCTTTCATACTATAAATTTTATTTCCAACGAGGCGCTTCGCGCCTCTCTTTGCGTGGTTTGTGGATTGTATAGTAACTTGGGTCCATTAAATTGATTGAGAAGATTCATTTAACAGTTAAAAACTCGAAAATGCCCGAAAAATGGGAAAATTTGTATGACAGGTACCAATAGGGGAAGGCGGGGCAACTTCTCTATACTCCAAAGTTATAGAGGACACCACCCTTATCATTCCCATCATACATCGCGACCCGCTAGTGCTTCATCTTAGTGGTCAAAAAGTCAAAAAT
>CAKKOB020001663.1:5390-19557 GCA_918844115.2 Phlebotomus perniciosus
CATTTTGTACGTTTCTGATCTCTTAATTATTGTAAAATCAGCAAAATATTCCAAGTGGTCAAAAGTAGTGACCTGGCCAAAAGTAATAACTTGACCCTAATCCATTTTGCTTTTCAGCTGAAACTTGGTGGTAAAGAGTAGAGTCAAAGTGTGACCGTATTTGGAATCCAACAGCAACCCTTGTAATTTAATACATATGAGTGGTTTTCGAGTTATACCGAAGAAAGGAAATTTGCTTTTCTAATGAAGTTGGGGGAGGAGTGGGGGAAAATGAAGGAGTGAGTGATAATCCTAGAAACAACTTATGGGGGCATCATCCATACGAGCAAGCAGCACAAGACTCTATCTCTAACCCAGGGGTACGACAGCCGTTAAAATTCCCTTGTAAAATTCAAATGTGGCCATGGAGCCACTTATGAAGCGATATTTTGTCTATTTTGCATCCCAAGTGCAAAAAAAAACACCAGATGGAGCAATCTCTCATGGACTACATAAAATTTTGGTCTTTCATCAACCTGTAGAAATAGTTGGTCAAAATCGAGCGAGTGGTTCAAAGCTTTTTACAAATGATCCAGAAAAACCCTTTTTCAAAGACAAGAAAAGGACCTCCAGCAGTTCTTTGGGAAATATTCAAGAATTAAGGACAAATAAAGAAATTCTAAATGCAAAGTTGAAGAATTAGGGGCCCCGAATACCAAATTTTAAATATTCCTTCATCCAAAAGATTGACGCATCGCCATCTCTGAAACATTCCGAGAAACTATGCAAAAATAAGATATGGAGAATAAAGATTGCTCCAGAATAAAGTGGTAATTCCTGTTATTCTCTCTGTTTCATTGCCTCTATCGGTTGAGATTCACAAACATTAATCAGCAAATTAATGAAGTAATAATCAAAAAATCCTATTCACAAACCTCAGCAATTAATTTTGAATTCGATTAATAGAAAATGATCGTTGAAAACTTCATTTTGAATTTATTTAATCAGAAAACCTATTCACAAACATCAAATAATCTGGATTAAATTTTTATATAAGCACTGATTCATAAACGTCCTCCTCTAGAGTAACATTTTCACTTATTATTGTCTAGTTATCAAGGGGATTAATTGCTTCAATGAGTTTCTTTGAGAAAAATGATTTCAATTTGTGTTTTGGTGAGCAATTGTAAATTTTCGACTGATTAAAATTAAGAGAATATTGGGAGAGCTTTCTTCTTAAGTTCTTGTGTTTGTGAATAGCTTTTCTGATTAATTTAATAATATTGATAATTTGTCGGTATTTGTGAATCCCAGATCTACCGATCTGTTTAAGGTTTAAGTTGCGTTTAAGCCAAAATCCTCTCGAGTATCATATTAACGGCCACCGGCGGAATTTTCTTCCCGTGGCCGGCTCAGCCGCGACTTTTAGAACCTTTTCGGCTCTCAACAGACTGCGACTCGCTCGACAATGCGATCACAAATCGTCAGTAATGGGTTCGCCACTGTAGAGAATGGCTGGGTTTGTGCTCCCACAAGCAATCTTTTGATTTTGCAATCACATTTTTTGCGTGTGCGAGGAATATCTCGTTAAATTCCGAAATTCACTCCTTATCGTAATCAGTGAATCCCGTATTAATTTGTTGATTCTCCCACTTGGTGAGTTGAGATTGGCAAGTTGTGTTTTGTTGAGTCTATTGCACAAGAGAACCAGGTGAAAATAGCTAATTCCAACAGTTGGAGGTGAGGACGCAAGATTGACTCACTAAATCCCGTCCAAAGGTCATCATAAAATTCTCGTGCTCTGATTTTCGCGCCAAAACTTAAAAAAAAGTGGCGGGAAAATGTGAATATGTTTTTTTTTCAATTCCTTTTGCAGATTTTGGCTTTAAGGATCCCCATCATGATTTATGATCTCTTCCTGTATTTCATGGATCTGCCTCGGTGGCACTTCTTCGCCTTCATTTTCGTGGGATACTTGGGATACTACTTCTGGGAGGTTGTTAAGGTAATAGTCTGAGTCTGAGTCTGACTCTATAGACTGAAATGGTCAAATTGAGTCAATCAAATGCATCACAATTACTCACTTGCCATCCAACTTCTATAAATAGATATCCGCACGTTTCACACCGCATTTTACCACTTCAATTGGCCATTTTACATGCATTTTCTCTCGAAAAACTACCCTCGAGAAAATGTCTTTTAAATTCACTTGATACTCAAGTAATTAACAGCTGATATGGCTCTGAGAATTCGAACGTTTTTTCACCCGGAAAGTGATAAGACGAGAGCTTGAGAGTTGAATGTTTGAGACAGAGATCAAATTTATCAGTGATAAGGTCAGTTTTTGAGCACAAAGAAGGTGTTGTGCTGATAGAAACTGAATTTCTTTGAATATACAACAATTCATTTGATATTTATTTATTTTGAAAATGTATTATTCAAAATCAATGAGGAACCTTGGAGATGCTCAAGAGGTCGAATGATGACTCAAGGAAGGTGTTGATGCAATAAATCAACCAAATGTACCAGCTCCCAAGTTATCCAAACCCACAGAGTTATTACAAAATCCACTTGATCCGAGATATTATGACTAAACTCAATAATCTATAGAGAATTTCTAATCTTTTTTATTCATTTGTAATGATAACAGAGCTCATTACGAAATACCCCGTATACAAAGATAATGCAGAGACTATCTTATCACGATGGATGATAATAATTTGTTCGTGTCATTCCCATGAATTCGGTGCATTAATTCCATTTTCCATATCTTAATCGGGAGAATAGAGTGAAAAGCGTGACTTAAAAATTGTCAATGATCAGCGAGTGAAATCGTGTGACCTCTCGATGCTTTTAATTTATCTGACTTGACATGAACTCCATCGCTGGAAATTGGAGTTTGAACTGCGCTTAGTAGTTTATTGAAATCTCACTTCCTTCTCTTTAAACTGAACGAGAAGCGCGTATTGGATTGCTTAAGATGAGCGAGAATTTATAAGTTTATCAGCTTTGGGGGCAGAAATGCAAAAAAACCGTGCGTATTTGTGGGTGATTAAGTTGTGACAGAGTTGAAATTAAATGTAATGAGAGATAAGATTACAAGTTGGCACTAGAGTTACCGGAGAAGGCATTTTTAGTGGAATTCTAACAGATTCCACTATTGCGGTGGTCATAAAATGCCAAAGTGGTCAGACCGGTCTGAGATTGGGGTGGGGGGTGTTTTGGGTCTCACTGATCACGAAAAAGTCGGTGGCCAAAAATTGATTTAGATAGAGACTTGCGGTTTTCGGCAAAAGTACATAAGTGGGGGTAAATTACAAGATGGCGTTATAGTCGACCTCCCCCTCCCCCTACATCCGCCATTTTGAATAGTGTTGAGATATTATTCTTAGGATATCTCCGAAAAAACTGATAGATTTTCTTGAAATATTAATATGTTGTAGCCTAGGACAGAACCTTTCCAACGATATATTACATAAGTCTCTAAAGATTCCTGAAGCTGAGATAAACCGGTTTTAATATGGAATTTTATATTGGCTATATCTCCCGTTCTATGGGTCCGATCTTGATCATAAGATGCTTTTTGGAAAGGTCTCGCAAAATGTTACAATTCTTCAGAACATTGGAAGTTCATCCGGCCACCGCTAGTGGCGCTTAAGTCAACATGAAATTTTAGAAAATTCAAAGACGAATATCTCGGGAAAAAACTGATCAATTGTATCTGTAAGAATTCGTACAGATCTGTAAGAAACGAGTTCGCACTCGTTTTTAATACTTTGAAAATGATTTTTTCTTTTATTTTGTGACTTGAGCTTCATAGGTTACTTATTTTCAGAGTTTTATTTTAAATTCTTAAATTCATGTTTAAGGGCTTTAAGCGCTTTCAGTACCTTTCACCCTTTTACTTCCTACAAATAATTTGGCTCTAATTAAAGTGTATAGATAGGTAATTGAAACTTTTAATTACTCAGAAAGATTAAAAAACGACTTTAGAAATTTTAATGGGTAGGTTAGGTATCTCATAATTTATGGACAAACTTTTCTTTCTAAACAATTTTTTTTCATTTTTTATTATTATTATTATTATTATTTATTAATTTACCCACAATTACATTAGGGTCTGCCCCTCTTACAATAATTGTGCAAAAAATGAAAAAAAGAGTGAAAAAGAGAGTAGAAAGTACAGTATAGAGAGAGAGAAAGTAAATAGTAAATTTAAGAATCCGGAGACTACACTGAGCTCACGTTCCCCAGAAAGAATCCCCTGACCGCCCCAATCGAAACTCTACTGGTGCGTGGGAGAGAGTTAAATAAAGAGACTCCCAGAACGTTTTTAAGAAAAACGCTTAACTAAGGTCATGTATACATAGTTTTTTACTATTTTTGTTTTTTTTTTTATATAAAGTTAAAAAAAAAAACGTAAAAGCTAGGTAATTATTTGGGGGATTAAACCCGGAAAGGCACTTTCAAGCTTCCTTTTTTCAAATTATTTTTTTATTGTTATTGAGGTTACAAGAAGTTTTTTGGCCTCATAGAACGATTTCGCGTGATTAATGCGTAAGTTTATATACTTCATAGAATTTAACCAAAATAAAATGCGACTTCATTTAAACTATATCCGGCGATATTAAAAAAGCCTTTTTAAGTAGTGATTTTTTTGTTTTTTAATTTTTATGGCCCGAGTTATCAAGCCACAAGGCCAAGTGATTTAAACTGGGTTTAAACCGGTCTAAACAGGTTAAAACCACTTCAGTTGGACTGGAAATTGAAAAACCTTTCATTTAATTATCCATATGGTCAGGTTTTGTGAGTTTTGTTGGAAAAGTATTTCGGTGGGCGAGGGGTGAGTGTGGGGTAGTTGGGGATAAGTGTGTTAGGGAATTTTGGAGGGTCATTTGAATACACGCGCTTAATATGGAAATCCTGAAAGTAGAGTTTATTCTTTCATTTCCCATTTCTAAAGAGTCCCTTATATCTTTCGTCCCTAGCGTCCCATTTTGGCCGTTTCCGAGGGACCTTTCAAGAAGTTCCTGCTGAAGAATGTGCCCACACTCGAGATGAAGTTCTGGCCGACTTTCTGGTGTGTGGAGAGTCGCGCTCAGACTGTTTTCGCCTCCATCCTGCGCTCACAGATCATTCCACGGATCAACTACCGTCGGGAGGTGTTGACGCTCAAGGATGGTGGCGAGGTGGCGCTGGATTGGCTGGAAGATGGTTGCCTGCCTGACGCTCCGCTCATTCTCATTTTGCCCGGACTCACTGGGGAGTCTCAGGCGGAGTACATCAAGTGCCTGGTCACAGCGGCCAATATTATAGGCGTAAGGACTGTTGTGTTCAACAATCGCGGTCTCGGAGGACTGGAACTCAAAACACCCAGACTTTACTGTGCCGCCAACTGTGAGGATCTCTCTGAGGTGGTGAGCCACGTCAAGAGGCTCAATCCTTCTGTGAAACTGGGAGCAACTGGAATATCCATGGGTGGTCTCATTTTAGGTGAGAATATTTTGTATTTCATATTATTTTCCATTCGCAAGAAATAATTGAATACGTTTATACGCTAAAATAGTCCGGATCAAAAGTGTTCTGGGATCAAATTTTAGTTTAGCCCGTTAATACAGCAAAAATTTAATCCGATTTAGTATTAAATGTCAATTAAACTACGTTAAAACGCTTTAAAACGATTTAAAATGTATTTATACGCAATTAAACTAAGTTAAAACACTTTTTAACGGCTTAAAATGTGTTTTAACTCCGTTAAGCGCGTTAAAATGCGTTAAGACGTGAATTAACGCTTTTAACCGGGTTTAAATGTGTTTTAACGCAATTAAACTACGTTAAAACGATTTTTAACTGTTTAAAATGCATTTTAACGCAATTAAACGCTTTTAACTGGCTTAAAATGCTTTAAAACGCAGTTAAATTACGTTAAAACACCTTTAAACGGTTTTAAATGCATTTTAACGCAATTAAACTACGTTAAAACGATTTTTAACGGTTTAAAACGCTTTTACCGCCGTTAAAGGCGTTAAAAACTCACTATGACGCTTTTAATTATCTTAAAATACGTTTTAACGCAATTAAACGCGATGAAATGCGTTTAAACACCTTTTATCTCTTTTTAACTGTTTAATTATTGGGGCAATGTTATCAAGCGAATATCAAAACTGATAACTAATGTTGCGAACGACTGTTTTTCTTGAGTTGAGAATACAGACTGATTTTTGGAAGAAATTCCGGGTATTATCTTTAAGCATTTTATTCATATTGCACTTTCTCCTAAATTTAAAATTTCCCAGAATTCCTAGTTTCGGAAATTTTTGAGAGAATGGAAAAACGGACAAGCTCAACGCAAACACATAAAATTTTATGGGTTTGTGCTTCACTGAACCTCAATGGTTTTCTGAGTGACTTTTCGATTATTAATTATTATTGAGGAAATGCTTTATTTTGCTAGAAGGTGGTAAATTATTCAAAAATTTCATAACTTTCAATGATTGGTATAAAAAGAGGGTCAAATTTGTGTATATGAAACCTAATTATTTAAGCGCCAGGTAATTAATTAACAGTATTTCCCGTAGTAAGAGTGCGTGGGTGAAAAAAAATTATGTGAGACTTATCTTAGGAGTGAATTTATGTCGTTAAATGGGAAGCATTTAAACTTAAAGTGTTAAAAATGCAAAACGGGCAGTTGTTAAATCATGGGAATATTTCGAGTTCTTTGACTTGTCGTAAAAATTCCTAGTCATTTTCCTTTGCCAAATTAGACAGAGGAAATTTCATGACTGATTTAATATCCGAAAGCAAATATCATCATTATGAATGTCTTGTTGTTTTTTACAGGCAATTACTTAGCCACGCATTCCGAAGAGGCTCGCCATTTAATAACAGCAGCAAAGATCATATCAGTTCCTTGGGATGTCCACAAAGGCAAGTCTCTTAATCTAAAGCCGCTCTTCTAACCCCCTTTTTAATCAAAAAGACTTTCTTCATCAGGAACTGCCAGTATTGAGAAGCCCTACTTGAACAGCATGTTGGGTCGCCATTTGGCCAATAGTCTGTGCAACACTGTGAGTAAGTACGAGATTTTCCAAGATGGCCGCGTGGACATGACAAAGGTCCTGCAGAGCAAGACGATCAAGGAGTTTGACGCCAACTTCACATCGAAGCAGTTCGGCTTCAAGGATGTGGACAGCTACTACCAGGCGGCGACACTTCACAATAAACTCCATAAGATTCAAGTGCCTTTGCTCTGTCTTTCGGCCGCTGATGATCCCTTCCAGCCCTTGGAGGCCATCCCCATTAAGGCGGCCGAGAAGTCCTCCCACGTGGCGATTGTCGTTACCGCTCGTGGAGGTCACATTGGCTTCCTGGAGGGCTGGTGGCCATCGTCCAAGGATCAGTACATGGGAAGACTCTTCAGTCAATATTTCGCTGCGGCTCTCTTTGATTCCAACCAGGAGTTCGAAAAGACAGCCCAGCTGATGATGGTTGGCGTTGAGGGCGCATCAAAAAGTGATTAGTGAACTTATTGTGCAATAATAACGCTTCTTAGATGAGTTTGTTGGTTGAGAGAGAGTCCCCTCTTGGACACCATGTGTTGCAAAATGCAAATCTTGCCACTTTAGAGTCGTTCTTTTAGCATACAATATTGAATGCAAGGAAAAAAAACAATGAAGGAGCAAAATTCTAAAACTGAAAAAAAAACTCTTCAAAACAATTTGCCTTTCCAATTTTTTACCTCTATGGAGTGCAAAATAAATCGCATGTAGATTGTATTAAAACATATCACCAAGTTCATATTATTCAATCATTCCACGCGTCACGGAATCCTTGTGGTTTGCTAAAGGAAAATAATTCGTAGAAAAAGTTAAAAAATCGTGGAAGAAAAATAGGTTTTCTTTTTACAAGAATGACAAGAAAAGACGATTTCTCTCTGCAAAAAATCTTAAATCAAAGTTAGCCAAAATCTGAGGAAAGAAGGTTTGTGTCTTGGCTGAATAATAAGCCTTTATTGTGGCTCCGCTACGAGTAGGCCGTTTCAGTGATATTTATAGGCTTTGTTGTTGAGTTGAATTTACAAAAAAGAAATTGCTCGGATACAGAAATCCATCGCCATTTAGCAAAGGCCTATTATTTAGCCGAGACACAAACCTATTCTACTTATAGTGGATAAAATTGCAATTTTTTCATCGAATTATTTCCATTTAAAGCCCATTTGGATCACTAGAGCTTTCTCTATCTCCAAGAACAATAAAGAAAAGCAACGAATTGTATAGGAAAAAAAATGTTTAATGCAATTTTAGGTAGATAAAACAATTTTTTGTGGTAGAAAATATTGTAATAGCGTTTAGGAATCGATATATGAATCGAGGATACAGTGAGCACAATAATGCAATTTCCTAGTTATTGAAAACAATAAAAAAAAATATTTCAACTGAAACTTGAAATGATGGTTCTCCGTTTTTTGGGAATTCGACCTTTCGACACTAATTCTATTAATATATCGTATTTATTATCATTAAGCAAGTTAAGTGTTTTTTGTAGATGAAATTTGATGAAAAATAAACATGAATTTACCTTTGAGACTACCCCCAACTCTCTCTATGCCATCACAGCGTCCTCTAGACTACTGAACTGCTGTCTGAGTCGAGCATCACGCCCGGAACCCCTTCTGAATTCCACCTCGATGATCTGGTCCTTGAGGTAGGGCAGCAAATCCCGCACAGCCAGTGGATTAATAGTTGCAATTTTCAGCATAAACCTGAGTAAAAGCAGTAAAAAAAATCACTTAACCAACTACCCCATCTAGCGACAAATAGACAACTCACAGAAAATAAGCTGAAGTCTGAAAGGAGAGTTTGGCTGTTGTGATATTTTTCAGAGCATTCACGATGATCTGCCGATACTTGGCTTGACTTCCATACGTTTCACTCTTGAAAATGAACTCCAACAGGTCAAAAATCAGCTTCTTGCCAGGAGCAAAGTCATCACTCATCAGCACGTGATCCATTAACGGAAGACACGCCATATCCAACAAAGTTCCAAAGATCTCTCCCAAATTTGCGCTTTGAGAGAAAATCTCTTTTAGAATATTGATTGCCAGAGGAGCTTGAGCTGGACCCTTCTTCAGAGTTTGTGGGAAGAATCCCTCACAAAACTTCTCAATGATGAAGAGACCCATTTGAGGAGATTTCGATGAGAGACACTTGACAAATGGTTTTGCTGCCATTGATGCATTTGTGGCGCTCTTGAAATGCGGTGTCCACTGGAGGATCATGTCACTGATCACTTTCGTCAAATACTGATCACTCTTGAAGTTCAACTTGGCGATTCCCTCAAGGAAAACCGGGAAGATCTTCATCATGGCCTTGATCACATGCACTGATTGTGTTTTACCCAGCATCAGAGACGATGGCAGGATGAATTCCGAGACTAAAATCCGCAGGAAGCAGTTTACCTTCATCTGCAAAGCCAGTTTGCATTCTCCATTAAAAAAAATCGTTTAATCCAAGTCAAAAATATACGTTTCTACATAAAAGCTTCCCAAAATGCGTTCTTTTTAATCCAAAAGAGCCTTCAGTTCTAAAAGCGCCGTTTTATTTTTTATATACGAGGATTTGAAAAAAAATCCGGAAAATTTGTGAACTTTCGGATAATTTTTAGAACTTTTGAAGTTCTCGTTAAGCTTTTGAAAATTCTAGATAGCTTTTGCAGATTTTCTTTGAGCTTTCATAGAAGGCTTTAGAAATTTTTCATAAAAAGCTTTAAAAACTTTTCATAGAAAGCTTTAGAAACCTTTCCTGGAAAGCTTTTTTAGAAAGTTTTCTTAAAAAGCTCTAGAAACTTAGAAAGCTCTAGCTTTCTTTGTCGAGCTTTCTTTGGTGGGATTTCTTAGAAAGCTTGGGAAGTTTCTATTATAGATTAACTTCTAGCTAAGCTTTTGAAAATTCTAGAGAGCTTTTGCAGATTTTATAGAAGCTTTCACAAAAAGCTTATAAACTTTTCATATAAACATAAAAGCTTTAAAATCTTTCATATTTAGAAAGCTTTGAAAACCTTTACTGGAAAGCTTTTCTTTAGAAAGTTTTCTTATATAAAGCTTTCTTAGAAAGCTCTAGAAACTTTTCTTAAAAATCTCTAGATTTCTTAGAAAGCTTTTATAGAATGCTTACTTATAGGAAGCTCTATGAAAGCCTTCCTTGAAAGCTTTTAGAAGACTGTATAAATATACCTAATTAATAGAATGAAAGCTCTTCAAAGCTTTCGAATTGGAGGTTTGGGGATCTTTTTAACAAAATATGGAAGTGCTGGAGAGGCTGGAAGTAATAAATATCAATTACTGAACAACTCACCGGCACATAGATGATATGAGGACAGTGGAGGACAATCACAGCGATTGTCCTGTAAACGTTACTGGCTCCCTCTTGACTGTGAAGACCCTGAAGAGCCCATTTCTCGAACGACTTCATGTAGTTGTGAAATTTATTCGATAGCGCCATTTTATCCCGCGCATTGTCCAGCTGCTGGTACTTCTGCCCAATGCCAAAGAGAAACGCATAGAAGGGTTCCTTGGACGCCAGAAACTCCTCTCGATCTATCATGCACACATCCTGCAGTTCAGGCAGCGAGGCAATAGCCTCAGTGGCCAAGCGGAGATCCTCACTCGATGCGGAGGAGCAAAAAATCATGCAGCGGATCCAGTGATGGATCAGCAGAGCCGGACTCAAGGCTGCCACCTTGTCCGATGTAGCGATCATGCTGAAGAGGGTGAATAGAGATTTGGTGTTTCGGCAATTCAACTCCATGAAGTTGCTGAAGAGATCCTCAATTCTTGGCAATCCATTCTGTCCGGATGCTGCGAGACAGAGATGACCCGTGAGCTCAGGGAGCCATAGGATGTCTTTACCAGTCTCATACTCCTCCTTCACGTACGGCAGGATGTGGATGAAGAAGCCTCGGAGAAGCTCCTGAAGATTAGCTGATTCATCGCCCTTTGAGATGATATTTTGAATCTTTACGAGAGTCTTACTCAAGTGATTCAGGAGAAGCTCCCTGTCATTTTCTGAGCAAGATTTCAGGTATTGTCGAATCCACGGAGCCACCAGAACATGCTCATCACTCCTGAAGAATTCAGACTCCGCGAAAATATCGCACATCCCGTGAGCGAAGACTTTAACGACGCTTTCTGGGCAGGAAGTTTCTGAATCCTGCAAATTGAGTTTACTCATCAGTTTCCTGGGATACTGAGATGTTCGAGAGTGCCTGAAGTTGAGAATGAGGAGAGATACTAGCGCCTTTGAAGCGGCCAATTGTCGTGAGTGCGACAATTCCTGGAGAGGGATCAGTAGACAAATACTCTCCACTCTCTCAATAATCCTCTCATCGCCCACAGTGGCCAGGATGACCAGCAAACTGGTGAGATTGTGAATGCCCGTCTCATTCATCGATTGCCACTTCTTCGTGGTGAATTTGATGAAGATTCTCCCGGTGATCCTCTGGAAGTTCTTCATGAAGTCACATTGAGAGAATTTCTGCAGGAAATGACCGATGATCTGACAAAATGTTGAGAAACTTGTCTGTGTGGGCGGAAGACTTTTTAGAGGTGTTTCGAGATGTTGCCGGGCTGCTTTGAGATAACTCATGGCTGAATCATTGGACACCAGCAGAGAATTCATTCCGTCACTGGGAATGTAGAAGTTGGTATTGATCTTCTTGTGGAAATACTCCCAGAATTGCACAATCACATCAATTCCCGATGACCAGAAGTCCAGGATGAGCGTTGACACCAATCGGATTGCTACACGGGCTTCCTGCTCCGAGGGATCTTCAACGAAGAAGCCCTTCACTGTCTTATCGAGCAGATTCACATTTTGCAGGGTCTCCTTGGAGATGGTTCTTGGTGAGATTTCCTGGAATTTCACAAGATGAAGGAGAATCCAAAGGGTGAAAATGTGAGAATTCTCACATTTTCCCGGTCCAGAACGAATACTCGAGATCTTCTCCGATCCCGATGGGGAGATCAAACAGTTCATGGTAACTGAGAAAATCTCCCAGAAAGACACTTTCTCCTTGAACATTTGCAACAAAGAGATCACCAGGAACCAGGACTCCTTCACGCAGACACAAGGAAAGGGAGTCACGGACAAGACATCCGTAAGCTTCATCCCATTGAATTTGTTGAGGGAAATCCTCAGCAAGTCGAAGATATACAAGCTGATAGCATCAAGGAGCTTCTCCCAACTCTGGCAGTACTTGAAGTCATTCTCTTGGGAATTCTCCTGATAATTCCTGAGGAGAATGGTTAGATGAAGCCACCTCCACTCAAGGTATCCGTGGAAAAAGTGATGAGTCGCTGATGACGTATTGCTGTGAATCGTGGGCAGGACATTTGAGCTAGGAATAGAATCCTCCGCTTCCAGAATACCATCCAGCAGTCTCAGATTCCTCACCATGTCCTCTTCATCAATCACGTTGGAGTAGCTCCTTGTGTAGTGAAGAAGACGAGTGATGTGCATCCTCTTGTCGAAGTTGGATTCAGAAACTGCTCTGGGCAGCTTCTTCCCGCACTTCAGCTCCAATGCACTGGTCTTTGCCATCAGGAATAGCGTCCGGAGGAGGTTCTTCTCCAGGAACACCTCCTGACAAGCTACGAGATGGAATAGAGACAAATCCTCAAGATTCACCTGTCTTCCGGCTGAGACGAGGGCAAGGTCGTTGTTTTGGACAAAGGAGACACTGTGGAAGGATGAATTTGCTGTGTCTTCTCCAGTACACACAAAGTGGGAGACGTGATAATCTTCCGGAGGAAGACAATTGATCTGTGTTGACTCATTTTCCTCCAATTGTGCTGATATTTCCATCAGCACTTCATCCTCCTCATCATCACTCCACGCAAAGTCCATTTTCACTAGATTTTCACGATTATCACTTGATTTTCCTGCTTTTCTGATGATTTTTCCTGGCTGAGAAAAACAATATAACCTCCACTTGCAAACACTTTCCCGCCTTCTCTGACCCTGGCAGATTTTGACACCGGGAGTGTCATCCGGACAGCTGTCTGGATTTATCTTGTTTCCAAAAACTCCGCGTGTTTTTCCAGCAATTTCACAGTGATTTTCTGCGAAAATCCCACACAATGTCCCTCAGAGACCTCGTTGATCCCGAATGCGGGGGTGCTAATCAGCTGGTGCGCCTGGGAAATCAGATAACCCGCGATCACACGTACAAAGATGAGGGGTTCTCGGGAGCTCCTCAATCCGCCCTTCCCGGACGGCCTGTGTTCAACTCCGAGCAGCTAATCAATGACTTCATGGCACAGGTGAGCAATGTGGCGCCCCCACAGTCCTTCCGGATGGACAACCTCCTCAAGGAGATGCGTGACATCGATGCTCAGAGCTTCGGGCGTCCCGTTGTGCCAGCTCCTCCTGTAATCCAAGAGGTCAACCGAAGTGAAATGTGGTCCAAGGACTTTATGGATCACCAGAGGCACATCTTTGAACCAGACAAGGCAGCAGGCGGGAGTAGAGAGCCCGTCTGGACACCAAGAATGCCTCCGGGAATGATGACCGAGGGATTTCTACCGCCACTCCAAAATCCTAATGCAAATGTGGCCTGGACGAAGGACTTCTTTGATAGCGCTGAGAAGGCGGACCGTGAGAAAGCCAAAGGAAGTCATCCGACGGCGGAAGAGCAGGAAGAACTGAGACGAGCAGCTGATGATCTACTTAACACGATGGGGAGTGATTCTGATCCGTTCCAATACTCGGAGTTTGTGGACTTCATGAAAAACGTGAGTGAGGATCCTTCGGTTCTCAATATGGGCGAGCAGGGGAAGGTCACAGAGGATTTCCATCGTCTGGGCGATCAGGAAGCGACCGATGACTGGGCAAAGGATTACGCCGAGAATATGAGGGAGGAAGGTAAGACCATGACCCCAAATCCTAATCTAGCAGATATTTTTTTCAAGTGTTTGAACCGTTTGAACATTCTCTCTATACAAACAGCTGATAAGAAAGATGAGTACAACCAGCAATTTTGGAATCGTCTGCAAGACGAGTGGAGGAAAATCGCTGAGGAGAACGATGATCATCACCCATGGCTTTCGGAATTTCAGGATTTCTACGATCCCTACAAGGAGTACAAATTCGACGAGGACAACCCGATGACTAACGATGAGAACGTCTTTGAG